>JAJONR010003854.1:0-55817 GCA_029582245.1 Solanum etuberosum
TTAAGAAGACTTAATAAACTAAAAATAGAAACCTATTCACAAGCCTTTACATAAAATGATAAACCAAGAATGTCTAGAACAATGGATAGAAATAAAAAAGGAAGTAGACAGGCTACAAGACCTGATAAAGCTAGACCTAGATTTATACTTGAACACTCAAGATATTAGATATTTAAGAACCATGATAAACGATATAAATGAAATAATCCGCAAAACTACCACAGAACAAGAATTTTACCAAAAAACTTTTAATCAGATATGATAAAAATTATAAGAAAGTTAATTGAAGCTATATTCGACCCCCTACCCCTAAAAACTGCTGACCATATTTTTATGACTTATATTTTCTAACCCTTTTATATCATGTGTTAGCTTGGTCAATTGCATGTCATGAAATGTCCCCTTTCTGCATGATTTAAATGTTTTATGCATACCTATCATACTTGGTACATTGTTTGTACTAACGCATACTCTTGCCTACATTTCCCCAAATGTAGGGTCTGACAGTCAGGTTTCTCAGTTTTATGGCTTGTGTTTGATTACGAGGTTCCCGAGGTTTGGTGAGTCATCATGCTTCGAGGACGGATTCTCATTTTTTAGTTTCTTTCTTGTATTTCAGTTTTGGACATGATGTATGGGCTAGACCCAATTTCAGTCGATTGTATTAGATGGCTATTGATACAAGTGTCTTAGACTTCTGCTTTTCTTTTATAAAATTTATTGGAATTGGACTGTTGTTTTACTTCTTATGTTCTATTTATTATGTTATGAATGCTAAGTGGCTTGTATGGGGTCCCTCGGGGTCCTATACGCCATGTTACATCTAGGGTGTACCCCTGGGTCGTGACATAGTTCATAACTATTTCTTAATATTTAATATTTGTGGCTAAAATCCCCATTCTTGGGGGTGTGATTATGTGATTGAATGTTCCAATTCGCTTATGGGTGTTAGTATTTACTAATTTTATTGTTGATTTGAAGTGGGTTCAAATAGTAGTTGAGTTTTAATTGATGAATTGTAGTTGCAAATACAATTTTAGTTTAACATTCAAAGCTTGCTTGAGAAAGAGGTTTCAGAATTAAAACTATTAATTGATGATTGTAGTGATTGGGTTATTGTAGACTTAGCTTGATAAAGTGAGTCTAAATTCAATCCTACCAATCTAGCTTGAAAGAGTAGATTAATTGAGGTATTGGGCTGTTTATTTGTGTTATGCTTGTCGAGGTTCGAGAGAACTCGCTTGATTCGTATTAGTTGATTGAGAAATGACTATTATACCTAAAGCCTAGCCTACCCACTAAGATTCAACGAATTTTAGTAAATAATAATCACCTATATAGCGAAATTGGCATTCAATTGATCACACTCCAAAGAGGATACCTCTCTACTTGATTACCCCCTTGTGTTCGTAGTTGTTAATTCACTACAACACTTTAGGCCTACGGCCTCACTAATTCTGGACAACGCTTGTAAAGTGTTGTCTAAAATATTTTTGGGGACACTTTTAAAGCGTAGCCCAAGTTTTTAACTTTTAGCTTCGATAATATTGGCAACACTTGCAAAGTGTACTCTTTAATGGTATAAGCTACACTTTATAAGAGTTGTTACAATATGATATAATTGGCAACAACTATTTACATATATGGCCACACTTTTAAAGTGTCCTATTTTTATAATTGTAAAAACAACACATTAAAAGTGTGGCCTTAAAATTTTCACTAAAATATTATATTCCCTCCAACATTTTTAACTTTCCTTCCATTTTTATTAGCCAAAAAAAATAATTCATAAAACATTAATCAGAAAAACACGCTGAAGCTAAGTCATCTTTCTCTGAAGAACTGAGCTGAAGGTAAGTCGTCTGAAGAGCTGAAGCTGACGATACCTATGATTCTCTTCTCCGATACCGATTTCGTCAAGCATAAGTCGCTACTCTACTAATCATCTAGTACTAAAAACAGTCTTCTTGTTAATTGATTGAAAATTTTTTTGTGTTTAGAAGAGGAGAATAAGAAGGAATTGATTACTTTGGGATTGTTGGAATGGATCAAATCACGAGTTACAGCTGAAATTCCAAGTACAGGAAGAAAGTGCTGAAAATCGTGAACGCCAAAGTGATCCCTAGGCATATTCAGCAGCCGAGATAGAGGGAATTACTAATCGAAAGCATTTGAGTGAGTTAGTATGTATCGTTAATAGCTTGTTTTAACTTTCATTGAACTTCGTTGAGGTTCATTTTTAAGATCAAAACTTGTTTAGATTTAATTGATCTGTTGAGGTTTAGAACAGAAAAAGTACTTCAGAAATGCTAGAACAGAAAAAATATGCATTAGATTTAATTGATCTGTTGAGATTTAAAACAGAAAAAGTACTTCAGATAATTGATAAAAACAGGACAACTATTACTATGATGATATTGTTTAGAAGTATAAAATTTCTAAGTCTCTCTGTCACGCTTTTGGTAAGATGAACTGAAGCTAAGTCTCTCCGTCACGCTTTTCTCTCAGATTTCTCGCTGAAGAACACGATTTCGGACAGCTTTCTCGCTGAAGAGCTTCTCACTGAAGAACACGATTTCCATCATAGTTCTCGCTGAAGAACACGATTTTGTTGGAATAGGGTTTATCAGGTAAGAAATTCTATCTTTGAAAGTCTAAATTTTAGCTTTAGAGTTTTGATATTCTTGTGTTTTTTATACGATTTTTGGGAGTCTAGCTCGTATTTTAGCTTCATCGGTTGATTTTTGGGAGTCTAGCTCGTATTTTAGCTTCATCAGTTTATTCTTTGCCCTGAGCATTAATCACTAAATAAGGAATTGTGTGTTTGACTTAATTTACTGACTCTTGTGCATGTTCGAGAAGTTAGAGATGCTATTTCATTAAGATGACAAAATGTATGCTTTACATTGTACATGAGTAATTTCTTGAATTTGCTTCAATCTAGTTCCAAGCATTTGCAGTATATCTTCGGAATGACTTGCAAAATGGTGCAAGTTCTCATTAGTCTCTCTCATTTCCTCTCTACATACCTCCAGTTTCTTAAGAGTTCAATTATATGTGCAATAGTAGCTGGTTTGACAATTATAAAAGTGATAAAGTATCAGAAAACAAAAGTAAATGCCTGCCTTTTTGCTGATGGAAGCCTTTCACCATAAATATTTCATTGGGAAATAGATTTTCTTAATATTATTCAAATGGTAAGAATATTTGGATTCGTTAAACAATTTAGGAGCTTACAATTCAGTTGTTTTTACTATTTTAGCTCAAGTTACAACATATATCTTCCTCAGATAGGTGTCATCAATTTTTTTATGTTTCAGATCTATTTTATGTATTAAGAACAGAGAAAATAATCATTCAAGGAAAGGACTTTCTAGTTGTGAATCATTTTATGTGTTTGTGTTCCATAAAGTCATTAGTGATTACTATGTTAATTAAGCACTTTACAAAGTTTTTAATTGTGGTTTGTGATGTTTGAGATGAGCTTAAATGAAGCAACATGGACAGTGAGGATTACGTATGGTCTAGTAGTTGTCTTTGTTTTAGCTTAGACAGATAAAAGGAAATCGCCTAATGTTTTTTTTGTCTTCGCTGAAATTTGAACCTAAGACATCGTGATTGTCAGGGTGCGTATTCGTTGTTATAATGGTGGTTTCTGAAGTCATTTTCTATGTGTATTTTAGTGTTATTTTCTTTATATTGCTGTTATACAGTATAAACAACTTGAGTAGAGATGAAGTAAAAGGGGGAAAAAAGAATTGGATATATATATGTTAAATAATTTTAATTTATTTTTTTTAGGTTGAATTTTTACTTTTTTTTCTCTTTTTCTATTTTGGGCTGTTGCTCTTTTATTGTATATTTGGTTAGTGATAGTGGAGGTTGTTTCTATTTGGAGTTCCTTTGAAGGGATTGTGTGTTTTACTTAATTTGGTTTGTAATTTGGATGTGGATTGCAATTTGCAAATCCATTATGTAACTATATTGTTTCTTTCTGTAGTTTTATACTTTTGCATATGCACATTTTAATCAAATTTTTTTTCTAAGCCAAGAAATCTTTTCAACTATTTCAGGTTTTGCTGAGAGGAAATTAATATTATGCAGACACCAAAATCAAGGTATTTCTAATCTCTTAGCCGTAAAATGACTATATTTCATCCTTGAAATAATGACATACAGTTCTGTAGTTATTATTATGTATATTTTAGAAACAAGAATGGTAACAAGGTACTAGAAACTAGAATCTCACTATGATTCTGATCATCTCATAACACATGATTCTGATTCTGATGATTTTGATGATTCGAGCCAAACTTTTATCATCTCATAACACATGATTCTGATAACTTACTCGTGACTTTTAAAACTTATTTATGAAGTAGTTAATGATTTAATGATTGTTACTGAAAGATTAAATATTAATATCTTTTTCTAGGAATTCAAATATCCCATCCAAGGATCAGATGGATTTAGCAAGGTATAGCAAAGGGTATATTGCTGGTGTTGAATCATTCCTAGATTTTGCTTACTCTTATGGAGATCTTCGAGGAGAGAAAATTCAGTGTCCATGTGCAAAATGTTGTAATATTCGTTGGACTCAAAGGAATGTAGTGTATGATCATCTAATATGCTATGGATTTGTTAAAGGTTATACTAGATGGATCAATCACGGGGAATGGGATATCAAGTTGAATATTGACGATGATATAGATTACTCGCGTGATGATATTGATGGATTGTTGAATGATCAATTTAGAGATGTTGCACAGGCTGAAGGAGTTTATGATGGTCCAAATGAAGATGTCATGATATTCTATAACTTAGTTGAAGAGGCAAGCCAAGAATTATATCCTGGTTGTACAGGATTCTCTAAATTATCATTCACACTTCGTTTATATTTGTTGAAGTGTCTACATGGATGGAGCAATGAATCATTCACTTCTCTTTTTGAGTTATTAAAAGAGGCGATGCCCGAGTTGAACATTCCTCCGTCATACAATAAAACCAAGTCTATGGTTAAGAATCTCGGTCTTGATTTTGAAAAAATTGATGCATGTCCCAATGATTGCATGTTGTTCAGGAATGATCATAAGGATGATGAATTTTGGCATACTTGTGGAGCTTCATGATATATTAAATCTCCTGAAGTTGATAGTGAGCTTGAGCCTTCAAAAAAAACAACACTGAGTTTCAGCAAAGACTTTGAGACACTTTCCATTAATTCCTAGACTCAAAAGGCTATTATGTGATCAAAGATGGAAGATTCTTTGAGGTGGCATGACGAGGAGCGTTCTAGAGATGGAAAGTTAAGGCATCCCGCTGATGGTCTAGCATGGAAAGATTTTGATAGGTTGCATCCAGATTTCGCACTAGATTGTCGCAATGTGAGACTTGGTTTGTCAAGTGATGGGTTCAATCCATTTCGAACCATGAGTATATCACATAGCACATGGCCAGTTATGTTGATGGTGTATAATCTGCAGCCTTGGATGTGCATGAAATCTGAATATTGTATACTTTCTTTACTTATACCTGGGCCGCGATCACCTGGAAATGACATTGATATTTACTTACAACCATTGATAGATGAGTTAAAATTATTGTGGGCTTTTGGGGTTGAAACATATGATGCTTCAAGAAATAAATCTTTTCAAATGCGGGCACCTCTTATGTGGGGACAATCAATGACTTTCCTGCATATGCTATGTTATCTGGTTGGAGTACAAAAGGAAAGTTTGCTTGCCCTTGTTGTAACTATGGCACTAATTCTCGCTATCATAAACATAGTCGGAAAATATGTTATATGGATCATCGTGTTTTTCTACCCATGAATCACCCATGGATATCTAACAAAAGATCTTTCAATGGAATGAATTTAGGCCTCCTCCATCTTTCTTAAAGGGAACTGATGTGCTAAATAGCTTACAGGATTTTGAAAATGTGTTTGGAAAGAAGAGAAAGAGATCAAATGATGGCCTATGGAAAAAAGGTCAATCTTTTTTGAATTACCTTATTGGCAGCACAACTTGTTACGCCACAACCTTGATGTAATGCACATAGAGAAGAACATAGTTGATACCATACTTGGAACTCTTTTGGATATTTCTGGCAAAACAAAGGATCATGCAAAAGCCCTGTATGATTTGAAAGATATGGGAATCAGAAAGAACCTTCATCCAAAAGATACAAAAGATAGTAAGAGAAAAAAGTTTGCAAAAGCGTGCTTCTCAATGACAAATGGAGAGAAATCAATTTTTTGTGGAGTTTTAAAGACAGCCAAGCTACCTGATGGTAGTGCCTCCAATATATCTAGGTGTGTGCACTTGGATGAAAGAAAATTGTCTAATTATAAAACCCATGATGCTCATTTCATGTTACATTACTTGCTTCGAATACTAATTAAAAGCATTCTTACTGATCATGTGGCTATTCCTTTGATTTTTCTTAGTTCCTTCTTCCGTCGTTTGTGTCAAAAAGTAATCACATTGGAGGAACTGGATTGCTTAGAAGTAGAGATCATAGAAACAATAAATCAGTTAAAGCGAATTTTTCTTCCTTCATTTTTTAATATAATGTCACGACCCAAGGGTACCCCCTAGGTGTAACAAGGCACATAGAACCCCGAAAGGGGACCATGTAAGCCCCTTAGCATATCATAACATAAGTAAAGAACAATAAAGAGTAAAATGCATTTAAGTCCAAAAATTTTCATAAAGGAAAGCGGAAGTCTAGACTTGTCTCAATTAACCATCTATAACAATCGAAGTCTCAAATAGGGTGACAACCCTAAAACAACAAAATCCAAAAGTGAAATATAAGAATGAAACTACTAAATGACAATAGCCATCCTCGAACCATGAGGACTCACCAACTAGCAAGGAGGATGATCAATTCCAAGATCTAGCTACAATGGGGACCACTTTGAGAACCGGACCCTACAGTTTGTGAAAAATATAGAAAATATGGGTTAGTAAAAAAATGCACTAAGTATAATAGTCATGCACAAAAACCTTGAAAACATGCAAAAAGGGACATTTTAGTTAGATGCATGCAATTTCCTAATTGAAAACACCATTTTGAAGATAGTGTAAAAGCATAAGTCATAAGCATAGTCAACTCATAGATCATTACATCATAAAAGTAACATGACATAGATACCTTCAAAGCCTACTTGTGCAATGCATGAGTGAGATCCCGTAATCCCACCCATACTATGTAAAACTCCTTAAGTAACCATAGTCCATATTTCATACCCTTGTTCATATTATTGTGCTAATGGGAATAAGCCTTAACCGACATAGACCATGTGAGCTAACATGGAATCCGGTGTCTACCCCACACCGAAAAGGGGTTGTTCTACTTAACTAAGGTAGAACCATACTCTTAGCTTAAGTGGATCCACTAGCTAAAGACCTATGTGGGCACATAGTTATGGGATAGGGAGATTGCTACTAGTAACCCAGACTCAACTAAGGTAGAAGGTTTCCATCTCATGAGATATACTTTGGAGACCGGACTCAACTATCGTATAAGCTTTCCATCTCATTTTCAAATTCACTCGGTGCTAGGCATTAATTCCCCTACATTACATATTAAGTCTTGACTTATGTTCATAATCATGGAAGAATTTCTTGACACTCTATCCAACATAATTCATACTATAGCTCATAGATTCAATAGGTGAGACTAGTCTTCCAACCTTAGAATCACTACATGTGACAAACCTTTCACATCATACCATATTCATACATGAGTGTGTACATGAGGATAATCTCCAACAACACAACAACTAGATCATAATCATAATCACTTTACTCTCAAAGTGTTCACAAGCATTTACATAACTATCATGATCATAAATAATTCTCATACTTTGTCCTTCAAGGACCATAAATCATATTTCAATCAACATATATAGAATCACTACATTAGATATGAATATAATCATAATTTCAAGTAACCCAATCACTACTTGCATAATTTCATAAAGATCTTCTATAATAAAAAAACCCACATCACAAGTTCATAATTGAAGAATATGGGGTTTCATGGCTTCTTGGGGGAATTTAATCATAAATCAACAATAAATCATCAATTCAATCATAATCCATAATAAATCAATCATCAAAAACGTTTTTAGAAAGAGCCCATAAGATTGAAGTCAAATCCTAACTTTGGGGAATTCACTAGTTTGAAATTGAGTTTGGAGGGACTCCATTGATGAAAACTATCCATGGATGAAGGACTACCATACCATAGTTATGTTTCTCCAAAGAATTGAGTGAAAACACCTTGATTCTTCAAGCCCTAGCTCCAATTCTACTCTTCTTTTTCCTTGAGTTTTAGAGAGAGAAATAATTTGGGGAAGATGAACTTTGGGGTTTTCTTTTGGATTCTAAGGAGAATGACTTAATTTGGGGAATTTTGAGTCTAAAGCTTATATACTTTACTAGGGAAAGAGTAAAACAGTGTAGTTTCGATTTAGGGAAAATAACAAAAGACCATAAGAATTTTTTACTTAAAACTGCCGACCTGCACGATTTGGCTCCTAAATTTCCAGAATGCTCAACTTGGAGGCAGCTTGCTAGGCGATGGGGAGGGCCTTTGGGCGATGCGCCAACAGGGTTGGCGAGCCCCGACCTAGCTTGCCCAATGTTCCAGTAGCTAGGCCAAAGGGGGGCTGCCCACTAGGTGCTGGAGGCTCACTTGGCTAATCGCCAAATGACTTTGGCGATGGTACTGCCCTCGCCAAGTGGTTCAAGGAAAAACTGTTTTCTTTCACCCTTCCCAAGGTAGGTTAGGCCCTTGTCCTGTTCCATGGCTAGCTATCCCCTCACACTTAGCCCTAGTCTAGCCTACTAGAATCCAGGGTGTTACATATAATGATTCATGTGCCTATTCATTTGGCGAATGAAGTGAGATTAGGAGGTCCAGTTCAAAATCGATGGATGTATTCCACTGAAAGAGAAATGGGTACATCCAAATCATACATCCGTAATAGATGTTATCCAGAAGGTTGCATATCAAAGACACGAGTGGGAATAGATTGTATAAATTTATTCTCCAAATATCTGCATGGGGGTGTGCAAACCAGATTTAACAGAAGAGCCCAAAATAATGATGAATGTGACCCAAGTGATGCAGAAACTATGAGTTTGTTTCCTAACAAAGGAGTTCCTTTAGGAGCCAAGAAAACTGATCCATTCATTTTAGATAACAAGTCACTAATTCAGGCACATGCATACTTATTGGGAAATTGTGACGAGGTTCAAGAATATATTAGGTACCTTAATTTGAATATAGTATTCTTTTAGTATAATTAATTTTTGACTTATTTTATTTATTATTTTAACAAAAAAGAGTACATGTTGTGTAGAGAGCATGAGCAAGAGGTTAATAATCAGCCACGAAGATCTAAATGGAGCAAGGCCAAGAATCATTGTCAAAACTTCTCTCAATGGTTTGAAACTCGTGCTTTGCAAGAGGATGTGCCTGATTTGATAAAACAATTGTCTAGAGGACCAAATTCAGTTGCAAAAAGATATTTTGGGTATCTCATCAATGGATATAGATTCCATGTTAGGCAGCATGATGCAAGGCGTAAAACACAAAATAGTGGTGTTACACTAGTTGCCTCAACTACAAACTTTTCAAGCTCAAAAGATAAAAATCCGATTGCTGCAAATTTTACTTATTATGGTAGAATAGTTGATATTGTTGAGTTAGACTGCTACAGTCATTTTAAGGTTGTTCTATTTAAGTGCGATTGGTACGAGGTTAAAAATGATACTTATGGCCTTACTAATGTCTATTTTAACAAGAGATGCTCTCAGGAAGAGCCTTTTGTGCTTGGATCTCAAGTTCACCAATGCTTCTATGTGCAAGATCCATATGATCAAGATAGACATTATGTTATGAAGAGTGTTCCGAGAGACTAGTTTAACATGGGTGATCAAGTTGAATCTAATCTCCCACAAAGTTATGAAAACGAGCTATCTGAACATTTGATGGGACCATCTATACCAAAAGATAATGGTGAAGTTCTATTAACAAGGACTAATGTACCAGAAACAATTATTGATGTGCCTTCGGAGGAATTTGTTACTCAACAACTTGAAGTCGAGGTAGAGGAGTTTGAAGATGAGTCTGCAGATGAGTTTGAAGACGAGTCTGAAAATGAGTATGAAGATGAGTCTGAAAATGCGTCTGAAGATGAGCTTGAAGATGAGTCTGAAGAAGAGTTTGAAGATGACGCACCATGAGTTTCATTATTTTTGTGATGACCATATATTCCTCACTTACTGTTTTTGTTATTCAATTGTTTTTTTTAGTACAAACACATTAAGATATCTAATATGTGGAATTGAAGATTAGATCGCTACAATGTTTAACTATTTTGTTGGCTTTTTTCATGCGCCCAATTGTTGTTTAGTTAAGTAATTTATATTGGCTTCTTATCTGATTATTATTTTATTGAGGAACCTGTACTTCTAGCTTACTATTGTTTTATTTGGCTGTTTGTTGGCACAAACTTATATGACTAAGGTTAGTAATCTCTGCACTATTACTGGTACAATTATCAAACTGCTTTATGACATGTAAATATGAATTGTTGTTGTTATTTATATACTTATTTGTTTACTAATATTAACATGTAGTGGACATTGAGGCAGAATAGTGAGCTCTACAGTATTGCTGGTACAATTATCAAACTACTATTTTTATTTGGTTCAACATCAGTTGCATACTAATGAACTCTTTTTGAAGTTAGTTCTCTGTTGCATACTATCTGAATGCTATCCATGCCTATTTTCTTTACCTCTGTTTATGTGTGAATAAGTCGAAAGAAGAATTAGTTTATTTTGAAGAGTGTTATGCATTGTTGTGACTGAAATAGTGAGCTACTAGTGTGTATCAGTTTCTTAGTTGATATGATTTGATCTATTTTCTTAAAGTTAACTGAGTCTCCTTTTAGTTTGTTCAAGATGGTCTGTCGTTCATTCTGTCATGATTTTAAGTGTGTCTGCTATGTGTTTTGTTGCTCCACTGCTTATCTGTGCTTTTGGTAGTCATTTTCGATTTGTGTGTGTAGTTGTGGCTCCAGCTTCCCTGCTAGGATATTGTGCCTGTAGGTTATAGAATGGTTGTACATGTTATAGAATCAGTTTACAGTATATATAGTAGGTTATAGTGTGCACTAAACTCAGCTACTGCAATCTGCTATATATGTTTGCACATCTGGAAGAGCTGAGCTCTTCTATAACTGCCTGCACTCACAATTTGTGGACAATCTAGTGGTAACACTGGTAATCATCCCAGTGGTAATTTTCATGGTAGTTATGGTGGAAATCGAAGATTCAAAAAGAACTTCAATGTGGTGTGTGAGTTCTGCAGATGCAAAGGACATTGGAAGGACAATGTTTCAAACTAATAGGCTATCCACCTGACTTCCAGTCTAAGAAAAAAACTTATAGTGAGGCATCTGGGTTGCATATGATGTGATAGATGTGCAAACATATGCGGGTACTGAAAACTTGCAAGCTCAAGGAACCTTCACATATGGCTTTAACACTAATGTACCACCATCTACTATGAGTCATCAGAATGGATCTAGGAGTACTGATGACTATGCTAACAGTTGCAGGGGTGTACTTTCACAAGGGATCAATATGATCAGATTCTAAAGATGCTTGGCCAAACCTTTAACAGTCTAGCACTAATGTTTTGGATCATTGCACTGTGTGCCTTTATGATAAGCAGACAAGATCAGTGTTTCCTGTTAGTAGCATCAGAACTGTTGGTAGTTTTGATTTGATACACATGGATTATGTGGGGTCCAACTTCTACCTTTGATGGCAATGGATACTTTCTTACAGTGGTAGATGATTTTACAAGAACAACTTGGCTATTTTTGCTAAAGAATAAGTCTGATGTATGTGTGTCCATTCAACAATTTGTGAAAACTCAGTTTGATAAATCAGTATAGATAGTAAAGTCAGATAATAGGACTGAGTTTGTGAATTCCTATAAAGTTCTGGTATCATTGTGTTTTAGCATCTTTTTACTTCATCAATAGAATTCCAAGCAGTGTTGCCTATAGTCATCTATAGTCATCTATCAACCTTATATCAAAATTATATTGCTACTACTTCTTTCACTTAAAGAACCTTATTATTTTGTAGGTTTACTTACTACAGGGAAAGAAATCAAAGAGATTAAAAAAAAGCGAGAAGAATGAATCAGTCAGCAATACTAAAGAAAAAGGGTTTGAATCCAAACAAAGCTCAAAGTCCATTGAAGAATCTGGATGCTGATATGCAATATCGATCAAGTGCTGAATTGGTCAACACATTTAAGATTAAGAGAGAACATGTTGCAAACGAACGCAATAATAAAGCTAAGAAAGAGCATGCACCAATAGCGCATAAAAGAAAGAATTCTGAGGATTTCATTCCACAACAAGGAAAGAGTAATTTGTTTGGGCACAAATCAGTTATTCAATCATCTTCTAGGGAAGAACTTAGTACTTCACATATGATTGCAGGGAAATGACAGAATAAACCGAGGTTATTTCAATCTGGAGAGTCCATTCAAGAGAAAGGAATTAAACTTCCTATGCACAACTTCAGGTTCCAAACATCGTCCAACGAAGGTGTTACTGCTTATGTACATGTGACTGGAGCAACACTAGGTAATGGAGAGGAACAACATGATATTCAGAATCTACTAAGCTTCAAACAGGTGAAGAGGAAGTTGGTCCTACCGGCCACTAGTGTTGATGAGTTTCTGAAAAAACAACAGATACACAAAGAACATGATATTGATCATGATCTACCAAACAAAAACTAGGTAATGAAGAAGTCAATCATACCAGCTACTAGTCTTGATCAGTTTCAAAAACAACAAGGGATAGTCATAGGTGATGAAAGAAAACAGGTTAACCACACAGTAGCTGATGTCGAGTATATGCCTGCTCCTTCTATTCATGAACATAATAAAGGATTGAATCATCTTGAGGATCAAGAAGAAATCGGCGAGGATGAGTGTGCTATAGACGAGGAAGTTGACATTCATAGTAGTACAAAAGGTATGTCTTAAATCTTGTAAGATCTATTACTCATTATAAAAGAGATTTCTTATTTCCTGGCTGTTACATCAATCTACCGATATCGAAGCAGAAAAAAGTTAGAGGACAAACAACATATAAGAATATTCATGCAAGAAATTTGGAAGAAAGGGAGGAGCTGATATTTGATAAAGGACAAGCAGTGGGACCAACCGATAAGATAGTGTCGGAATTAACCAATTTTATCGGAACAATTGCAAGGAATCCTAGATTCATCAACTTGATGTACACTAGTTGGCATGCGGTGCCAAAATATATTAAAAAGCGCATGTGGAAATATATCAATGTAAGAACAATCATTTTGAGATTGCATAATTTATTCTTTGTTTTTACTAATGAAGCTAAATATATTTTATTTTGCATAGTCCAAATTCCTAATTCCAGTAGAAGAAAAGAAGTGGGTGATGACTGGTCTTCGTGATGCTTGGAGGCGACACAAACAAAAAATTAAAGAGAGATATTTCGATAAAAATAATACTGTTGAGGATATGCTAGCGAAACATCCTGATGATATTCCAGAAGTTCAATTCCGCCAATTGATCGAGTATTGGAAACACCCAACTATTCAAGTAAAGCTAAAATAGTGCATTTCTACTCTTTGACATATTTTGCATCATATCTATTTTTTTCTTTTTGATTTATCAATTCAAACATATCTTTTTATTTAATTACAGGCCATATCTGAAGTGAATTCTCAAAATAGGAAACAACAACAGTGGAGGCATCGAATGGGACCAATTAATTTTGTAAGAGTACGTGTGGCATTGGTAATACTTAGCATACATATGAATTTCATTTTTTCATAATTTATTAGAACATGTTGATTTTTTAAAATTTCTTTTCATATAATTTGTAGCATGCAGCAAAATAAAACAACGAGGAACCATCACAGTCTGAAATGTTTATTGCAACTCGTACAAAAATGTGAAAAAAAATTCAGGCCGATACCGAAGTTGCAATAGTAAGTTTTTTAAAGAGGATTATTGGTGAATTTCATTCAGACTTAAAATTTATATATTGTGGAGAGTGTGACTCCACTGAATTTTATTAAGTATGTCGTCTTCTACTTCTTCTTCTTCTTGTGCAAGTACGAGGAGATATTAAATATATATGTCTTCTTCTTCTTCTTATTCTTGTGCAAGTACGAGGAGATAAAAATGAATCATAAACTCCTTTTATCCGTAAAGTAAATAGTTCTTACAGTTAACTATGGATGTCAATTTTATTCAATAGGCTGAACTTTAGAATCGTCAAAATTCTGGGGAAACAACTACTGATGCCTTTAGGGCAGTGTTTGGAAAGGAGCAGCCTGACCGACTTGGGTGCTATGGCAGATCAGCGACAACAAGTTCTCTGAAAGAAAATGAGGAAACTAACAAGCTAAAACAAAACCATGCTAATGAAATCAGTTCTCTGAAGGAAGAAATGAATGAAATGAGAGAAGAAATGCGACATTTTTTTAGTCAGTTGCTGCAAAACAACCCTGGATTGAATGTTCAAGATATACCAGGGGTTATCGGATCTAACCTTGTTTCACTTGTTGATGCAAGTAGCGCACAAGCTGTAAGAGGCCAAAATCCTCCACA
This sequence comes from Solanum etuberosum, assembly GCA_029582245.1. Classification (NCBI taxonomy): domain Eukaryota; kingdom Viridiplantae; phylum Streptophyta; class Magnoliopsida; order Solanales; family Solanaceae; genus Solanum; species Solanum etuberosum. Next base: position 14,713 of record JAJONR010003854.1, read on the forward strand.
TTCTTCAGGGTCAACTCATGATTCAGTTCTTCAAAATGTATTTTGTTGGTTCCTTAAGGCTTTTCTCTCTCTTTCTCTCTTCTGGAACCTCTCAACTGTATTTTCCTCAACTTTGTCTAGTTGTTCTTCTTGGTTGTTGGTTTGATCCTGCACAACAAGATCATTAGAGTTATTATGAGTAGAAATAGTAGAGTTAAGTGTCTTACCTCCTGATTTGGTTGCTGATTTGGTTGCTGATGTGTCTGTGTAGTTGTGGCTGTAGCAGGCAGTCCTTGCTTGGTAGTGATAATAGGAGTCGTAAGGTCAATCGGGATATTATTTTTAGCATGATTTTGTCTTAGTCGAGCAGCAAATGATTGGATAGTAGTGTAGGGAGCTGGTTCAGGGACTTTGTCTTTATTATCATTTTTCTGGGGATTTGGAGTAGTTTGATCAATGTGAGTAGGATGATGATAGATTTTACCATCTACCGAGAAAGAGAAAATCAGAAAAACCAGATCGGATGATGATAGATTTTACTATCTACCAACTGTAAACAAACAATCTTGACCAAAACAGCTCAAAATAGAATTATACCGACTGCATGCTGACTCTTACACATTGGATGAGTAGAATAAGTTTTGTTTCTTTATTTTGTCTATTTTCGGGTTCATTCTATTGTCGTGATTCACATAAGTAAAACACAAAAGTCATATTACTTTATTCTGAAGTAAATTTAAATTTTCCTTAGTCTTATTATAAAAAGCATAGCTGCATAGTAGCAATGTTCTACAAAAAGCAGCAATCCCTTTATCCGCACAAAGTAAGTGTCTTTTTTACATTAATATGCCTCCGGTTTCTACTTTTGCGTGACATAATTGTGGTAAATCTTCTTCTTACTTGCTTTATTGACAAAGAGCCGTATTAACTTAAAGTTGGGCTATTATTCACTATGATACCACATAAAGATTATTTTATCGGCTCTTTCTATAATAGTTCATTACACACCAGTTCATTCTCGTTTGGATCAAAGTTACATACTTTGTACTTACTATCAAAATCATGACTTCCACCAGTTCTCTTCCTTTCTCTTAGGTGGAGTTGTATGCTAAGTGAATGAGCAGTGTAGCTTCGGTAATTAGCAGAAATAGATATTGCAGCTCATAGCTTCAGTAATTAGCAGAAATAGATATTGCCAATTAACATTTAGAATTCGGACGTGAACAATTTCTTCATTAGACAAATCAAAAGGTGTCAGTGTTGTGCTTAAATTCAGCACAATAGATTGAACTTGTATATTAATGAATGGCAAGGTATGCTAGCTACCCTATAATGGTTAAACAATGATTGTTGGTTTCATGTGAATTACTAATACTTACAAGACCACAAACTAGTGTTCCACAACTTCAAGTTCTCAATATATAACTTATTTAATGTCTATTCTTTTTCTGGTATCTTTTTGGTTTTAATTTGCCACAGAATAAAGTAGAAATGATTAATGTTGTAACTTAATCATAAGAAAATTGAACACACAACTTATTAATCAACTAAGTGTGGTATCTCGGCTAAGAGACCGTTTACAACATATAGTGTTGAGATGTTTTTGTATCTGTATGGAAATTTTGGTCTTGTTGTAAACATTGAAGAAGTACTATTGACTTGGAATGCAATCTGGAATCTCTTCTGTTTTAATTATGTCAACCTGTATTAATTATGTCAACCTGTATTTGTATATCTAAACTCTTCTATGTTTTAATTAAGTCAACCTGTATTAGTATATCTAAATTGTAATCTGTAATCTGGAAATCAATAAATCTGCAATATGCAAACTGGAACTGTAATCTGCAAACTGGAACTGTAATCTGTAATCTGGAACTCCAAAAATCTGTAGTTTGCAATCTGCAATCTGGAATTGCTGCAATCTGGAATCTGGAACTTCTTGTCTCTTCTATAACTGCTGCAATCTGATTTGTTGTACATTTTAAATGTGTAGAGAAATGGAGGTGATCAAATTTGAAGGGTCGCCACAAGTCAATTTGATCTCATTGAAGTGGATGATGAAGAGTTTTTGAACTATTTAAAAAGTTTGAATACACTATGTTTGATTTTGTGAAATATATTCATTGCTAGAATATATTGAACTATTGTAAGAGTACTTTTTGAACTATTGTGTACACATATTTAGAATATTGCTTTATAAGTATGTGTATGTACACAAGACATACTATCTTTTGAAGTTTATTGCAAATTTATATATTTGAATTACTTATTAGCCAATTTAATGCTTGAGATTATTTATTGCAAAACAATATTGGTGTTTTTTAATTAGAAATTGTGGCAATAAATATTTTATAGCAAAAATAATATTACCACACTTAAAAGTGTAGCCATAGGACTGTAAATTGTGGTATGCACATGGACAAGGACTACACTTCAAAGTGTTGTCATACATTAGATAGAAAAGGCAACACTTTAAAATCGTGGGCAATAAGGAAGCAAAGGCCACGCTCGAAAGTGTAATTGTATGAGATATAAATGTTGCTATATGAGGTACTGGAAAGCGCTGCCTTTTTGCCTTTTAGGCTATGCTTTTAAGCGTAGCTGAGAAGGCAACACTTGAAAAGTGTCTCCTAAACTCTAAGGTTATGCTTCTTTCGGCCACCCCTGGAAAAGCGTTGCTTAAAGTCAAAAAGTGTGGCCTTTTATCAAAGGCCACACTTTTTCATAGTTTAGGCCACACTTTTCTAGGGTGGTTGTAGACATAAAATGTTGTAGTGATTGTTCACTCTAATCCACCCAATTGACATTACTTGTCAAACACCTGCCATTTACTTTAATTGTTTAAAAAATATCTACTTCTACAATCGATTAGAACACTCCGTTCACTTCGTAATTGAATTCTTTACCGTATCACTCCCTTTGGGATCGACCCCAACTCCTCGTTGGGTTAATACTTTATTGCGACTGCCTACACTTAGAATCAGATGAATTATAGTTGAGCGTTATCACTAACTCAGGCCCTATCAAAGTGACCTCACCAACTTCAAACAAGCCAATAGGAGATCTGCACCTCCTATCATAGAGAGCCTCAAACAGAGCCATTTGAATACTGGAGTGATAACTATTATTAAATGCAAACTCAATCAAAGGCAACTGATCATCCCAATTACCTATAAAGTCAATCACCCAAGTTCTCAACATATCTTCTAAAGTTTGAATAGTATTTTAAGCCTGACCGGTCTACAGGTGAAATTTTTTGCTAAGCTTAACTTGAGTAGCAAGTTCCTTCTGAAATGATCTCCAAAACTAAGAAGTGACCTAGGTACCTTTGTCTGAAATGATTGATAAGGGTAATCCATGCAACTTAACCATCTCCCGAATATAGAGCCTAACATATTATTCAGCTGAATAAGAGGTCTTCACGGAAAAAATACACCGACTTAGTCATTTAGTCTAATACAACCGAAATAGAAGTATGTTGTCGAGTCCGCCGTAAACCCATAATGAAATCCATATTCAAATTTCCCCACTTACTAGTAGGAATGTTAATATATTGGGTCATACCTGCCGATTTTTTATGATCAACCTTCAGTTGCTGGAAATTCGTACACAGCTACAAATTCTGTAATATCCTTATTCATCCCATTTCACCAATAGGCTTCCTGTAAATTACGATACATCTTAGTGGCTCTCGAGTGAATAGAATACCAAGAATTGTGAGCTTCTAATAATATATGTTGCCTCAACTCATAAACATTCGAAACTCATAAATGACCATGATAACGAAGCACACCATCTCCCCCTTTGGAGAAACCTTCAATTGTTTTTTCTCAGATCACTTTCTTTTATTCAACAAAAGTTGGATCATTATATCGCTTTGCGTTAAGATCCGATATGAGAGACGATTCTGAACCATTTTGCACAATAACACCACAGTCCTTTAAAACAACCAAATGGACTCCCAAACGGGCTAATCTATGCACATTACGAACCAACTCCTTTTTATGATCATCAATGTGAGCAACACTATGCATGAACAATCTACTAAGAGCATCGGCAACCATATTTGCCTTATTCAGATCGTAATGATTACTCATATCATAAGCCTTCAACAGTTCAAGCCGCCTCTCTTTTGGTGAAAATTCAAATCCTTTTAGTTAAACACATATTTAAGGCTCTTATGATCGGTGAACACGTCCATATGAACACCATAGAGATAGTGTCTTTATTTCTTCAAGACAAAAACCACCGCCGCCAACTCCAAATCGCGAGTCAAGTAATTCTTTTCATAAAGTTTAAGTTTCCTAGAAAAATAGGCTATGATCTTACCATTTTGCATCAAAACACAAACAAGAACAATTCTAGAAGCATCACAATACATAAAAAAACCATCAGAACCTTTCGATAAAGTCAAAATTGGGGCTGAAGTAAGTTGAGTCTTCAACTCTTGGAACCTCTTCTCATAAGCTTTGGACCACTAAAATTTTACTTTCTTCAGAGTCAAAGTAGTCAAAGGAGAAGTAATAGAGGAAAAACCTTCCACAAACCGTATGTAATAACCAACTAATCCCAAAAAACTCTGAATATCTAAGGGAGAAAGAGTTCTAGGCCAGTTCTTAACAACCTCGGTCTTTTTAGGATTAACTTAAATACCTTCTCCTAAGATAGTATGTCCAAGGAATTCTACCGATCTCAAATAAACTCACACTTGCTAATCTTAGAATACAAATGAGGATCCTTGAGAACTTGCAAGATAATCATCAAATGATCGACATGATCATCCTCACTCCAAGAATAGATCAAGATGTCATTAATGAATACAATAACAAATATTTCCAAGTATTGCTTGAACACCATGTTCATCAACTCCATAAAAGATGCAGGAGCATTTGTTAGTCCAAAAAACATAATTTAGAATTCATAGTGACCATACCGAGTTTGAAGGCCATTTTTGGAATGTCACATCCTCTCACTCTAAGCTAGTGATAGCCTGATCTGAGGTCAATCATGGAGAAGAAAATAACACCCTAAAGCTGATCAAACAAGTCATCAATCATTAGTATAACATATATTCTTGATTGTAACCTTTTTCAACTATCGATAATCAATGCACATTTGGAGAAAACCATCCTTCTTATTAACAAGTAGGACCGAAGCACCCTATGAAGAAATACTCAACCTAACGAAACCCTTATCCAAGAGGTCCTTTAACTGATGCTTCAACTCCTTAAGTTCTGCCGGAGCCATTCTGTAAGGAGGAATAGAGCTAGACTCAATATTCAGAAGAAGGTCAATTCCAAAGTCGATACCCCTTTCGAGAGCGACTTTAGAAAGATCATCAGGAAACATTTATGGAAACTCATGCACAACATGAACCGAGTCAAGATTAGGGGTTTCAAAATTTGTATCCTAACCCAAACTAGATGATAGATCCAACCATTAGAAATGATATTTCATGTCTTATGGGATGAGATAAACTGACCTATGTGTGATGAATAACTACCTTTCAACTCTATGAATGGTTCATTTGGAAACATAAACTTAACAACCCTAGTTCTATAGTCAATAGAGGCATAACAAGCATGAAGTCAATTCATACCAATAATAACATTTTTGAAATCAAGCTTATCCAACTCTAAAACATCAACTAAGGTGATTTTCTAGAAAATTGAGACCGAGTAATTTTTGAAAACCCATTTAGCTAAAACTCAATCATCAATAGGAGTAGAGATTGAGAAGGGTTCTAAAAAGATTTTGGGACTAAAATCAAACTTCATTACATATAGAAAATATCCTCTTCTTCCCACCACCTTCAATAGCCTGAGCCAATATACTAGTCACTACTGGAACTCCTTTGTAGGCCCCTAATAAGCTAGAGAAAAAGGGTTACAATACGGAAACACTCGTAACATACCAGTTTTCACATCAGTGGAAACCTCTTGATCATGTCGATTTTGAAGAGCGTAAAACCTTTTCTGACATTGACCACCACTAGAACTAGATGAAACACCCTACTAAGTAGGGTGACCTAAAATACTAGACTGAGCCTGCTGACAACCTTCTTTACCCTTGCTAGAAATCATAGGTCAATCCTTCAATCTATGTCTAGTCTTACCATAACCATAACATCTATCGGTACCGGCTAATCATCTTGCCGAGTGGCTCTTACCACACCTTTGGCAGGCGGGGAAAGAGCATCCACTAGAAGCATCACTCTAAGACTTAGGGTTAGGAATCTTATCCTTGTTGAACTTAGGTACTCTATCACTAGCACAAGATGGAGCCGTGCCTAAATACCTTTGTCATAACTAAGAATATCCTATGAGAGTAGTCAACACTTCGATCTGACCCCTCTAAGTCTCCCTATTATGCTCCTTAATCTTATCTTCCTCAATCTGTTGAGCATGAGTTATCAACCTAGAAATGTCCATCTCTTTAATCAACATGATGGTTCTAAACTCTTTCATCACCATTTTCGAGAGACTAGAAACAAACTTGCTCTTTCGAGCTCTAGAAGCGGCCACAAGAGTTGGAGCATACTTGGAAAGTTGAGTGAATTTCAAATGGTACTCCTTCACACTCATATTACATTGCCTCAAATTGATGAATTCTTACACATTAGACTCTCTCATCTCAAGAGGGAAAAATGATCTATAAAAGCACATGTGAACTTGTCCCAATGCAATGGACCTGCATCAACAACCCGTTCTTTCTTCTATTGCTTGAACCAAATTTGAGCAACCCCATTCAATTGATATGCAACCAAGTCCATACTCTCCATCGGAGTAACACCCATTACCTCAACAATATTTTGAATCCCCTCAACAAACACTTGTGGATCCTTATCTACCTTAGAACCATGAAATTCTGGAGGATTCATCTGAGTGAAGTCTCAAACCCTATCGGTGTTTTACCCATATTTGGGTTCATGGGAGCTACAACCTCATAGTTGGCTTGAGAAATCATGGCTTGGGAATGTACTTTGAAAGCAACCCTTAATTCTACGTGAGTGACTTGCTCGACCAAGGGATCAACCGAATCTTGTGGAGCTTATGGTTCCATATTAATGTTCCATCTCATTGGAGATCTTCTTGTAGGCATTGTTCTGAAATACATCGAACACGAGTTAAAAAGAAACCATATAGAGTTCAACTCTTCCATATGACTAAAGAGTATTGAAAGAAGTGAAGTTTCTGAAGAGCCTTGTCGGCTCCTATTCATAAATATGGCACACTTCACACTCATGAATAAGAATCTACTAAATGCGGCTTATCAAACACCTTAAGACACTTGAAATTGATGCTCTGAATACTAAGTTTGTCATGAACCAAGACTACCCCCTAAACGTGACATGGTACTTATAATCCCGAGAGACTCTAGGCGAACAACATGGCATAGAATGACACTATGAAACATAAAAACTGAAATTGATAAAATATTATCTAAGATCAATAATGTCCCAAGAGAGATTAAATGAATCAACTATATTATCAATTGAGAAGGAGTTATTAAAACAAATCGATATAAAATAGTAATTAGTGACTTCACATCTAAAAAGCTAGAAAAGTTGATTTTAAGTATACATGACCATCTTTTTGCCTTTTTTTAAAAATAAATATATATTAGGGTCCCTCTCTAAAGTTTGGCTTTAGGCCCCCAATCTTGTTGAGTTAGTCCTGCTTGCACTGGAAGTGATGCCCTTCTGAGCGTTGATCTGCAGGAACTGATGTTATAGTGGATTGAGTTATGTTACCCCCACTACCATGTGTCACAACTCAAGACTACCCCCTAGACATGACATGGTACTTAGACTCCCAAGAGACTCTAAGCGAACCACATGGCATAGTATGACACTAAGATAACATACAAAATTGAAATAAAGAGATAAGTGGAATCACTCTCAAATGGAAATCTCAATAAATCATGAAATCTAAGTACAAAAACATAATTGTGGAAATACTAATGTGTGAAAACAAGCCTCTACTATATAATGAGTGGCTAGAACAAGTCCTAGCTCACTTTAACAATCTGAAAATTGAAATAATTCTGAATGACATAAAATAAACATAAGTGTGGCAACGTCCCTGGACCATGAGGATTCACCAAACTGAGAAATGCTAATAGGATCCAATACTAGCCGCGACCGGAAGGATGTGCATTAGAACCTATATTATAAAATAATATAGGCACAAGAGAACGATGCATGCGGTCAGTACTTAGAATATACTGAATATGGAGAAGGATGCATGAACATAACATGATAGCATGATAAGTCTGAAAACATGATAATATAGTGTCCAGTAAGCAAACATAAATCTGATCATATGATTTCATAAAACATGGTACAAGGTCCTGATTTCTTCTTTAAATCATAATCATAGTCATAACATAAGTCTTTTGTGGAAATCATAAAAGTTTGTTAGAGATATCATTAAGTGACATAAACCATGTGAGCTATAACATGGAGTTCAGTGTACTATCCCCACACCGAAAATAGAGTTTCCTACTTACTGAGGTAAGGACCATAATCATGAGCTTTGGTGGATCCATTAGCCAGAATCAATTAAGACTAATTCCTATGTAGCACGTAATTCTGGGTTAAGGGGATTTCTTCTAAAGGTCTCAAGCTTCTACTAACTGGTGAGCCTTAATCCCAAGGTCCACTCAGTACTAAGTAACCTTTCAAAGGAAAACATGCATAATCATATTCATAAGCTTTGAAATGGTAAGAATATAGTAATATTGAATCATTCATGGATAATCTCATAGTCATAAGAATAAATCCTTTAAAATCATGATTTCATAACAAACTCTTAAGAAACTTATTGAAAGCATCTAAATTCTGATATTTATTCATAAGGAGAGATACTTCATTCAGAAGGATCACCTTTTTATAAAACTTGATTGATAGTTTATCTAACAGAATCCTTGATTCATCAAATCTTTCATGTCATAATGCAAGCATATCAACATAGCTTGAATCATATCGTAAAATATATGCATGGCATGAGTTCATGAAAATATCATTGAAAAGATTAAAATATAATCATATTGTCACGACCCAGGGGTATCCCCTAGACGTAACAAGGCGTATAAGACCCTGAGAGGCCTCATACAAGCCACTTACCATATCATAATATAATGTAATAGAAAATGGTGCGGAAATTTAAAACATTTACCAATACAATCAAAGTTTTTTATAAAACGAAGCGAAAGTCTTTAACACTTGTCTCAAACCATCTAAAACATGAATAGTCTTTGGGATGCAGCCCATACAATAGTTCTAAACATAAAATGAAAGACATAAAGAAAAGGTGATCAAATCCTCGATGCTATGAGGACTCACCAAATCTTCACTCCTTGCTCTACTATGAACCTAGCCACGGGGATGGAAGTCAATATCGCCGGACCCTACATTTGATAAGAATGTAGGCAAGAGTATGCTTTAGTACAAAATGTACTAAATACGATATCTAGCATAACATCACCAACATAGGCATAACATAAGCATTAGTCAATATAATACATAAGCTATAAGCATAAGAAATAACAACATATTCATAGGCATAATCAATTCACATAAATCATCATATCATAAGAGGAACACTTCTCAAGAAACCTCAACTTATCCTTAGTTAGCACTTGGGTAATCCACCTCTAGTCAAACATATCAAGTAAGGAAACTCAAGCAACAATCCAAGCTAAACTTCCATCATACAATAAAATCTCATATTAAAACATAGTTACGATACTTCCTTGAAGTAACCTAGATTCATCATAAATATGATACTTTGATTAGGGACTTTTCCCTCTTTATCTATCTCTACTATACATGGAAAAGAACCTCATTATGGTAGACCAAGCTATCATGGAAAGCACACTCTCATGCAAGTCCAAGCTACTCAAGGAAGGGTACTATTGCATGAACATGCATATAGAGAAATCATAGAAACACATAAAGCACACATGACTTCTAAACAAGGATCTAACCATAAGGAACTCTCCTTCATAGGAAGAACTTTCATCTACCCCCAAATCTTCTAAGGGAACTAGGGGTGTCGGATCTCGAACACACTCTTTTCTACCTAGAGACATGGAAAATTGGATGCACCGGTGCCGGCTCACTAGGCAAAGCTAACTCATAAGCACCCTAACTTCATGTCTCAAGCTTTCTCATGGGCCCACAAAACAACCTCGCTATCTAAGCACACCATCTCCCCCTTCGAAGGAAGCCTCAACGGACTTTCTAAGCACCGTTTCTTTCTATTCTACTAAGGTCGGATCAAGACACAACTTAACTTTTACATTTTTCACAAGGACAATTCTAAGCTCTTTCAACCCATAGCATCCTCTTTGGTGGGGTCTACTAACCAATCATATCTAGGTATTATCTAAACACTTTACTCGTAATGACCATACCGGGTTCTAAAAAGCTGTTCTCGGAACATCATCATCTTTCACCCTCATTTGGTGCTAGTTCGAACTAAGGTCAATCTTAACAAGGTAACTAACTCTTTGAAGTTGGTCAACAGTTGAATCTATCTCCCTCACCTTAACTAGGTGGTACATGCAACCCTCAAAGTCATCTTCAAGACAAGACATAACCCAAACTTATGACATACACTTCCCCCTTCCACTCTCGGATAGGTTCATTCGGGAACTAACAATTGACTATACGGGTTCTACAATCACATAGGAGCCTAATAGGAGTGCAACAAAACCATCACAAAGATGACATCAAAATCTAGTAAAGCATAAACATCAATTAAGAAGCTATCAATATAACGAGATCCTCATTTGGAGCACACTCATGATCACCTCTATCTTGAAGTGCATAGAACTGGTTATGCTTAGGAGCATCCTCTCCTCCTTTAGCTTTTGCCTTTGGATAATTCCTCATTTTGTGACCACTTTCACCACAACTAAAACAACCCTCCATGCAAGCTAAATATCTACCCTCATGTCTCTTTCCACACCTAGCACAAGTAGGCCATAGGGATTCACTACTAATTCCTTGTGGCTTAGGGTTAGACGCCCTATCTTCATTATACTTAGGAGCATTGGAAGAACCTTGCCCGGAAGACCTTTGTCGATTCCTAGAACAACCATGTCCATCGGACCCATCATAGGAGAACTTATCATCATCCATTCTAGACCTCTTTTTCTCCCTAGATCTCTCTTTTAGTTTTTCCTCCTCAATTTGTTGGGCATGAGTCATAAGATGAGAAATATCCATATCATGAACAAGCATAGCTGTACGACATTCTTTCACCACTAGATCGGACACTCTTGACACAAACTTACTCATCTTAGTCCTACGATCCGCCACAATAGAAGGAGCATACTTAGATAGTTGGGTAAACCTCAAAGTGTATTCCTTAACACTCATACTACCTTTCCTAAGGTTAATGAACTCAAGAACCTTAGCATTTCTCATCTCTTGAGAAAAGAACCTATCAAGAAAAGCATTTTTGAACCTTTCCCATTGCATGGGACCCATCTCCACCGTTCTTGCTTCTTTCCATTGATAAAACCAAACTTGAGCAACCCCCTTAAGTTGGTATGTGGCTAATTCCGCCTTATCTACCGGATTAACTCCCATAATATCTAACTCATTATGGACCTCATCTATAAACTCTTGAGGATCTTCCTCAACTTTTGACCCATCAAATTCCGGAGGGTTCATCCTTGTAAAGTCCCTCACTCTTGCCGCCACCGTACCCATATTTGGGTTCACGGGAGCTACCACCTCTCTATTGGCTTGGGCCATCACGGCTTGATCCAACACTTGAAAAGCCATCCTAAACTGTTCATTAGTCACATTCTCACCCAAAGGGTTAATCAGAGCTTGTGGAGCTTGTGGAGGAGCTTTTTGATCCACAATGTCTTCCTCATTCCTTCAAGCATTAGCCCTTGTAGTAGTCATATCATGTAGACCATCGGGTAAGGATTAGGAGAAAGACCTTATAGAGTTAAACTTTATGGCACGACTTAGAGTAATGCAGAAGTGAAGTTTCCTAATCATCTAATAGCTTCTCATTCATAAATGTGGCGCGCTTCACACATATGAACAAGACTCTACTACAAGTGGTTTTGAGACATCCTAGAACCATTCTAAACCTTGTGCTTTGATTACCAAGTTTGTCACGACCCAGGGGTAACCCCTAGATGTAACAAGGCGTATAAGACCCCGAGAGGCCTCATACAAGCTACTTAGAATATCATAACATAAAGTAATAGAAAATGGTGCAAAAATTTAAAACATTTTCCAGTACAATCAAAGTCTTTTATAAAACGAAGCCGAAGTCTTTAATACTTGTCTCAACCCATCTAAAACATGAATAGTCTTTGGGACGCAGCCCATACAATAGTTCCAAACATAAAATGAAAGACATAAAGCAAAGGTGATCAAATCCTCGATGCTATGAGGACTCACGAAATCTTCACTCCTTGCTCTACTATGAACCTACCCACAGGGATGGAAATCAATATTGCCGGACTCTACATTTGATAAAAATGTAGGCAATAGTATGCATTAGTACAAATTGTACTGAATATGATAGCTAGCATAACATCATCAACATAGGCATATAACATAAGGATTAGTCAATATAAGACCTAAGCTATAAGCATAAGAGATAACAACATAGTCATAGGCATCAATGCACATAAATCATCATATCATAAGAGGAACACTTCTCAAGTAACCTCAACTTATCCTTAGTTAGGACTTGGGTAATCCACCTCTAGTCAAACATATCAAGGAAGGCAACTCAAGCAACAATCCAAGCTAAGCTTCCATCGTACAAGGAAATCTCATATTAAAACATACTTACGATACTTTCTTGAAGTAACCTTGATTCATCATAAACACGCTACTTTGATTAGGGACTTGTCCCTCTTTAGCTATCTCTACTATACATGGAAAAGAACCTCCTTATGCTAGACCAAGCTATCATGGAAATCACACTCTCATGCAAGTTCAAGCTACTCAAGGAAGGGTACTATTGCTCGATCCAAGCTACCAATGAAATGGTTTGGCCTTACCAAGTCATGCTATCATGCAAGCATACTCTCTTTCTAGTTCAAGCTAACGATTGGAAGGGTACAATTTCTCAATCCAAGGCTATCCATGAGATCTATTAACTCAAGCTACCATGCATGGTCTTGTCTTACAAACTCAAGCTTTGAAGACATGGGGATTCTCCTCCACATTATTTCATATGGGTCATGGGTACTCGCCTCCATGTCCATTCATCATAATAAGAACGTGGGAAATCACCTCTTGTTCAATCCTAAGGAGTATGGGAAATCACCTCATATCCTTTACATATGGAGGACAAGGGTAGCCGCCTCTAGCCTCATCATTCATTTAGCATTTTAGTCTAGATTCATTTTAGGTGAGCAAGCCTTTCAACCTAGAATCATTCTATGTGAGAAAACCTTTCGTATTCAAGCATTCATACATACATAGAGTAGATCATGTGGGTAAATCCTTCCACAACAATTCTACCTACTAATCTACCATTATTATATAAGCTTCACTCTCGAAGGCTTAACATTCATAGTTCATCATATTAGCTTTACTCTCAAAGCATTAGCAATCAACATTCATAACTACCAGCCTTACTTTCAAAGCAATACTCTTCATAGTCATCACATATGCCTAGATCTCAAGCCATTCTAATCACATGCTTCATTCTTAAGCAATTCTAATCATATCTCATCATATAGGCTTAATATCAAGCATTACTTAATCATAATTTATCATTTATTCTTTAATCTATTTCAATTTATGTCTATATGCTCTACTCTCAAGCAATCTACTATATATGTCATCAATCCTAGAAGATTGTCTCTAAATCTTCAATTTTCTCTTTCATGACATAAAACCCATCTATATCAAATTCATCTTAGAATCATTAGTTAAGCATGGATACATGTATAATCATACTATAAACATGTAATTCCATCATAAACAATCATAAACAACTATAATCCACTCGATTGGATCATAACCCATCACATTAGAAGAAACCCTAAATTGACTTGGGGAATCTTCTTCTAAATTGGGGAAATCATGGGGCTCCATGGATGAAAGGATTACATGGATGAATAAGCCATCATACCTTGATTACAAATCCCACAAAGCTTGGAAGACTGGAGACTTGACTTGACCTAGCTTGAACCCTCTTCTTCTTCTTCTTCTTCTTTCTAGAGAGAGAATATTTAGGAGAGAATTGGGTTTCTTTTGGGGTATTGAAATAATCACTTAGAATGAATGAATTTAGGGGTCTAAAGTACTTATATAGGTGGTCTAAACTAAAGTAAAACGACACCACTTAATCCTAATTAAAATCGAAAAGTCCCAAAGTGCCCCTAAACTAACTGCCTCAACTGCCCAACAGGTCCCAATCATGAGACCATGTTGATGGGCCGTGGATAGACCCACGGACCATCCTGGTCAACCGTGGTTTGGGTTCAGAGAGTTGTCAAAAAGGGGCTTGGACCTACGTCCCCCAACCACGGGCTGTGGACCCATCCACGGGGCGTTGGTCCTCATGTGGTCACTACCTTAGGCAGAATTTCATAGAGTCCATCCATGAGGTTCACCTACGGGGCGTGGATCCAACCACGGGGTATGGTTGGCCCTCGTGGGTGACACCTGGAATTTCATAAAATTTTCTATGCTTCCCTCTTAAGGCTACGGGGTGTTACACATATCATGCATAATAATATCATTCATGATGAATAAACTTAAAACCTATTGAACCCATAAGAACTTAAGAAAACCCTATAATAGGGTAAGAATCATAAATGAAGGATTAAGGTTTCTTTGGGACTCAATGAGTGAAGAGGAACCCATTTATCAATTTTCCATATACCTTGGTAGAAACCCTAGGTTAATTCTTCAAGGAAGGCTTGAAAATCCTTGGAACCCTAGCTTGCTTGGAGAAGAAGACTTGGGAGATAGTTTTGGAGTTTGAAAGAATGAGAGTAAATGGGGAGGGGTTATGTTCTTAGAATCAGTTATTGGTCCTCAATTAAGGCCTAAAATGACATAGTATAGGTATTTAAAGGGTATAAAAAGACCCAATCAATTGTGAGAAATAACTGGCGGTCCAACTCCACAGATCCCATTTATGGTCTGTACAATGAACTATGGACCGTATTGTCTCTTCATGAATCATTTTCCTAAAAGGTTAAATTTTTAATGAAGAACCGTCAACCAATATCCACGCCCCATCAAAACTTACACGGCCCATATAACACCCCTCGTAGACTAAATTTTGAACTTAGGCCTGGATCCTCAGGCCCCGAACCATGAATTCCAAGTATGGACCATGTTCCCTTTTATAGCCCGTATTGGCCAGCCGTCTACCACTTTACTGGAAACATAAATTTATGAATGGTAACCATGATTGTCCTTCTATGATCCATTGAACCATGTACATCTCGTATATCCCACTTGTGAAATATTGCACTAGCAACCTTTACACCATATTTTTCCACCTTTCAACTTTCAATAGACTTTTACATTTCTGAGATGTTACACCTTGGCTCGCTGAGGGGAAATCCTTAAGAAAATGACTTGTAGGACCACATATGTAGCAACAGTCCCTACAATAAAGATATTACCACACATAATACAAACAGGGTAAGATGATTACCCTCTGGAAACACTTCCCTGAGATCGAGAGCCAGACTCTTTTTCTGCTGATCATTCCAGGGTCTAGATGTTGGTGTGTCGCCCCCCATCGTAAATTCTAAACTAAGATTTGAATCATTTTAATGTGAGTATATTCTCAAACTCAATGATTAATATATGTACATTGGTGTCAAGATTAGTTATCTAGTGTGGTAAGTGGTTTAGATATGAATTATGATCTCAAGAAACCTCAAGTGCAACGTTAAGCTAAAAGTTTTCCTACAAATTATGGTTTTTGCATAAGATCATACAAGGATCAACTTCAGGTGATCATATCTCCTAGAATATGAATATTTATGTGTCCCATTACACATTTAATTAGAGGCCTTCGTGTCTTCTTTCTAGTGTCACTAACCGTTCATAAATTTGAGTTTGAAGTAAAAAGTTATGGGCATTTTAATAAGGAATTAGCGAACATTAACCAATGACGGCCTGGATGACGAACCATGGTTTGGTTCCACAGGTCAAATGGCGTACTTTGGTTTAAGGGAGTGAGTGGAGAAGTTGTTTGGGGTTAGCACGACTTAAATAATGGGCCGTTCTTCAGTTTCATGGGGTGTAGACCACTTATATAACCTATATATATATCAATTATATATAATTCATATATTAGATTTTTTTTACATATTTTATAAAAACGTGATTTTGAATTTCTTTTCTCACATTTCACTCTTTGGTTGACTCCAACAACTCCAAGAGCCGTCTTTTACCTCTAAGTCTAGGTAAGTATTCTCTGTGATCATACAACATAAATCTTAGTAGTTCTATAATATTCTAACATCAAATCATTCTCATGTCTCTAGTGAAATTAAGAACTCAATTCTAGGATTCAAGACTTAATTTTGAGTAAGACCCACCACTATCAAAGAGATTATACTTCCTTACAAATCAATGTAAGCACACTTTCACGATTGTCTAGTTATTCTCTCATATGATTATGTATCCTAATCAATCATACATGCTCAAAACCTAGGGTTTACAAGAAAACTATCATCTCCAAGGTCCAAGAAAGGTTTTTATAGTTTTCTCCTTCCAAGATCACATTTCCTTGAATATTTGAGGTAATTAAGGTATGTAAGACTATCATAGTAAAGAACTAAGTTCGTTCTCATGCCCAATATCTATAGTTTCAGTAAGTAAGATAAAAACTAGGTGTTTTACCTTAAAATTCATGATTTCAAATTTCGTTTAATTCAAACTTCCTTCTCATGAACCAAATTACATCCTAGATGTGACATGGAGAATAGGACCCCGTGAGGCCTTAAACAAGACACTTTACAGAAGAATGACACTATGAAACATAAAATAAGATATTTAAATGAAGGAAAGAGATATAAGTGTCAAACTATTCAATATAAAGAAGATACCAAAATAGAGTAGATGACTAAAATAAAGCAGAATACATCATCCAGGTCTGACAAGCCTCTACTAATCATAATGTGGTTAGGATAAACCCTTAAACCATGAAAAAAGTCTAAAACTAAAAAAGATGTCAAAAGCAATATAGACATATGGTTGCAAGGTCCCAAAACATTCTCTGAAGCTGCTAAGCAGTCTAACCTAGCCATGACCGAATGGAGGAACGACAGATCCTATATTATGAAATAATATATGCACAATATATACATGAGTACTTTGAATGTACCGAGTATGAGGAAAATGTATAAAACATATACATAATAACATAATGAGTTTAAAGCATGAAATGCATGACCAAGTAAAAAACATATTAAAGCTTATCAAGCCAAAATCATAAATCATTGAACAAGGTCAATGCAACATTTTAAAAGTCATAAGAAAGATTAAGTTAAATCATTGAGGAAGTCATAAAAACTATTGAAGAAAACATAGTTCTTTTGTGGGATATTTTACCTTTAACCGACAAGACCATGTGAGCTATAACATGGAATCCGATGTCTTTCCCATACTGAAAAGATATGTCCTACCTTTCCAAGGTAAGGACCATACATATTAACTTAGGTGGATCCACTAGCTATATCTTTCTAAGAGAAATCATACAGGGGCACGTAGTTAGGGACAAGGGAATTGCTACTAGAGATCCGACCTCTACTAACAGTGGAGCCTCCATTCCAAAGTAGTCTTCTCAATGCTAAGTAAAATTACAATGGAAATAATCATAATTCTAATCATATCATATTGCTTTGGAAAAGTAGGAATCTAGTCATACCAATCCAATCATAACTTCATATCATTGAATAACTCTTTTCAAAATTACGATTTCATAAATTGTTCATAAAGATACTTATCTAAGCATCTAAATCATGATCATCCTTTCATAGTGAGAAAATCTTTCACAAATTATTTGATACTTTATCTAAGCACCATTTATTCATAAATTCCTCAAATTTATGATGCATGCATAATTTCATAATCATAGTTCATAATCATAATATAGACTTATAGTCTGATTTATATAAAATTCACTTGAAAAAATGTAATTAAATCAAATAATGTTTAAATAGAGAAAATATAGAGAGTTGAATCATAATAAGTTGAACCGATGAAGAATAACATGAAACCCTTGAAAATTAGGTAGAATTCAAAGGAGAAATTGAGTTTATTTTGGGACTCAATGGATGAAAGGATTCATTGATCAATTTCCCATATACCTTGGGTAATAAAATCTCTAAAGATGGAAGAAGAAACATTGAAGCTTGAAAAAATCCTAGAATCCTCCTTGAACTTTGAGAGAGAATTCGGGAAGAAGAACTTTGAGAGAATTTGAGGGTTTGAGTAATTTATGAGGGAATGGATATATTTTAAGAGTAAAAGTAGTTATAGGAATTATTTATATGGTCAAAACGACGTAGTTTAGGTGTCAGAAGAATAGGAAATGACCCAAATACCCCTAAACTTAAAATTGCAGGAGGATTCTACGCTTGGACCTATGGTCCGTAAGACTCTATATGGACCATCATTGTCAATCATAGAACCCTTACTGGAGCTTAACATTTGGCAAAGTTTCCATGAGACCCTCCCTACGGACCTTGGAAACTTTTACGGTCTGTATGACCTCATCATAGAACCCCAAAATCAATCCAAGATTTCTTTAAGTCCGTACAGCTTCTACGAGCCTATCTACGGCCTATGCAAACTTTTATGGACCATACTATACGTTCGTAGACCCTCATCTAGGACTTGACATTTTTGCAAAATCTCACTTAACTTCTACGACCCCTTTTTAAAGACTATAGGACTTTCTATTGATGAGTCATAGATTAACACTCATTGAAGGCTCTTTTAGTTTAATAATTGGTATCCTCAATGCCTATTTATGTCATATCATGATGATATTTTGATTTTTTGCATCTAAGAAAGCTATAGGATAAGGCAAGGATGAATACATGAAAAAGAAGCCAAAAACATTGAAAGGAGTATAAACTCTCAACTAGTAGTCACCTAACCAAAAGGGTGGATCACCCAATAGGCCATACCTCGCCCAATTTGATAGTGTGCAATTTTATAAATATTCAAGGTAGGTCAGAGAACAAAAGTGGAAATGACGATTTGTCAAACTCATTAGGCGAAGAAGAAGTTCGATCACCGAAGTGATAGATTTCTAAGTAAAAATGAAAGTTGAATGGGTGAACAAGGTGGTAAATGATGACCAGCTGAATGTGAAAGGCTGACTCGATCGAGTTTACCAATTGAGGTTCAAATACCTGAAGCCTGAAGCAAAAGAGGGGTGAGCTAAAGAGAAAATAGTGATCTGCAAAACATGTTAGGCGAGGCCGATTAATGTCGCCGAACAGGTCGCACATAGACATTTGGGCCAATTTTTGGGGAAACTATAAATAGTCCAAAAAATAGAGAAAATGTAGGAAGAAAATATAGGAGATCCTAAATTAAGTTTCTATTTTTGACATTGATTAAGAAAATAGACTTCTTAGTTTTGAGGGTGTTTGAAGAATCTTGTAATTGACATTTGAGGGTTCAAATCAAAGTTTGTATTGAAGATTATTGTTTAATTTCAACTCTGCAATGGCTATAAAGATAATCGGTATATTTTATTTTATGATGCTTGGCTAAAACCCCAATTCTAAGGGTGTAAATGGAGTTGGGTGTTGATTTAATTTAGTGAGTCTTGTGTCTTGCTCTGTTTAATTGTTGTTCATCTATGGATTTGAGTTATTTAACATGAAATTAATATATGGGTTAAGGTTGCAAATTTAATCGTAGTCTAGATCTTCGATTGATGTTTGAAAGAGATCAATTGAAGTGGGTAAATAGCTTGATGCATGAAAATTAGGTTGTTTTCTATAGTTTGCTCGAAATAGAAATTATGGTTCAATTTTAGTTGTCAAATATGCTTGAAATAGATATTTTAGTAAGGTATTGGGTTGATTTGTGATTTACATAGATGAGACTGAAAGGAGATTGTATGAAATGATGGTTTGAGATCGAAAGAAGATTAGTGTCATTGAAGATTACCCAACTTATCTATGTTAGTCTAGCAGTATTGAGCAAGCACTCGTACCTCTATTTGACATCAACACCAATACCCACACCCCTAGATCATCTCTTACTTGTTTTAATTCCTGATTTTCGTTTAATTTTTATAATTGATACCAAAACTCTTTTTTGTAAATTTGGTGGAATCATCCACCCACTTGTTCTAACTTCTACAATGAATTGGTTTGCATTCTTAATTTCCTAGTTGAATACCTTGCATTATATCACTTATTATGGGATTCGACCCCGACTCTCTTTATGGATGTTTTATGACTAACAACCGCTTACTCTTCTAATTATTTTCAGAGTAAGTTTAGTGTTATAAAATGGCGCTGTTGACGGGGAGTGATTGCTAAGAATTCAGTTTGTGAAGTTGGTTTTTGAACTTGTTTAGTTGTAGTATATTGTTGTTTGGTGTTGTTGTTGGGCCCTACTATGGGTAGAATGATATCATAGGAGATATGAACGACATGCATGTGTATGTTGTTAAAAGCAGAGAAGCAATTCGATTACCTCCTACTACTGGGAGAGCTATGTTCCATGTAATCGGAACGATGCTACAATTTCTCAAAATGAGAGGAATGTTTGGTGGCTTTGCTCATGAAGATCCCCACGAACATCTCTGAAACTTTATGGATATTTGTTGGCCATTCGTCTTCAAGAACATCTCACAAGAATCTATTTGGTAGAGGTTATTTTCATTATCCTTGACGGGGGAAGCTACTAGATAGTTTGCCGAACTACCAAATGATTCTATCACTTTATGAGAGGAACTTACTGAAGCGTTTCTTGAGAGATTTTTCCTTCCCTCAAAAATGGTAAAGCTTAGGGACAACATCCAGAACTTCAAAAGAGTAGTAGGTGAACCTCTTCATGAGACCTGGTTGCAGTTTCAAAAGTTGTTGTTATAATGTCCAACACATGGTGTTCCAGACAATTTTTTGCTACAATACTTTTATTATAGTCTTGACTCGGTCAACAAAGGGTAGGATGATCAACTTATCCAAAGTGGATTGATGTGAAAACCATTTCATGTAGCAATAGTGTTGCTCGGTGATATGACAAAGATAAACCGAGCATGACATACTAGAGAAGATCAAGAATCTCCTCTACAGTGGAGTATAAGGAACAAATATAGAAGAATCATGAGCGTGATGAAGACATGGCCAAGATGATGACTCAACTCAATTTGTTATCAAAACAAGTCATGGGAGGTGGATTCAAAATTGTAAACACAATTGGAACAAGCAGTGGACAGTGCCCGAAGGATGCCAAGATTGAGGCATTGTACAATGAAGAAGTTAATTACATGGGGAACCAAATAGGGGGTTCTCATATAAACTATCCTAGACCGGGTTAGAACCAAGGTTGTAACAAGGATCGAGAGAATGGTTGGAGAGATTGACGTGGTAAATAGAGAGATTGTGAAGCTAAAAAAGATGGATATATCCCACCTCATGACTGTCCCAAGCCAAAAGAACAATCTGGACCAGAGGGAAGACGAACTGATAATATGCTAACAAGGATCTTCAATAAGTTTGACGGGTCTGACAAGGTGTTGAATGATTTTAAAAATGACTTCTCCATTTTAACTCAAACGATTACTTCTCATTCTGTGTCAATCAAGCAGCTCGAGACTTAGATATGTCAGACCTCTTCCCATCTAAATCCAAGGAAAAAGGGAACATTTTCTAGTGACACCATCTTCAACCCAAAAAATAATTATTGATGAGTAAGAACTGTGTCGTGACACGACATTAAATAACATGTTTCTTGGGAGGCAACACGATTTTATTTTATTGCTTTCAAACGTGTGTCGTGAGTGCAGGTTGAGATGAAGTTAAAAAGTTGAAAATGATGCAGCGATGCAAGTACATAGTCGACAATGCACCAAAATGGTTGGGCGGACATCTTTATGTTTGCCTTCTTGGCCAAGAATTGTGAAAATTGGTATTTTCAATTTAGGTGAACAAGGAGCTATTTGGAGATCCGTCGGATGACACTAGGAAAACTACATCGGGTCTGTCGATTTGAACTTTAGGTTTGTTATTTGTTCAGGCATCATTGGCGAGCTTAAGCTCCTTTTGTTATTCGCCAAACACGTTCAGCGACGTTTGTCGTAGACCAACGTGCCTGAAATTGAATGGCCAAGAGTCTTTTCAAATTTTAAAAGGCAACCTTAGATCTTTTTGACCATTTTCACTTCCTAAACTCCCAATACTCTCTGTTTTATCTCTACTGTGTGCTCATGTGGTTTGATTCATTTTATTGGAGTTTGTATTTAATCGAGATTCTTGACCCCAAACCCTTCCTCCCTCTATTGTTGTTATTTGTGCCTGTCTGAGGGTTGTTCTCAAAATTATTTTTGTTGCTTTCGATTTACATTGATGCAGTTTGACAAGGCTTTGTGTTATTGTTGAGTTTGTGATGTTAGTATCTTGTTGGTAGCTTAATTCTAGTCAATTGCATAATACCCATGAGCTAGGATAATTGATTTTGTGCTTGAACTTGTTAAAATTTATTGTTAAGGTTAAATATTTGAATTTGGTTATCAATTTGATTGGGCTTTGATTGAATTTGAAATGGGTGAAGTCTAAATAGCCAGTATTGTCCTTTCAACATTTATTATCCCAATGAGTGATAGGGTGACATCTTTCTTAAGGACAAAAATTAAATTTGTGCAATGCTTTGTGAGGTTGGTGTTCGATTCATATCTCGTTGTTTGTGCTTAAAATTGTATTTCCAGGTATTGGCTAAAGGCCATTTGAAATGTATTGCTGGTTTATTTTATTGGGTAGTGCTAAATAGATTGTATTGAACTGTGCCCATGAGTTAGATATTTGAATCTATGCCTAGAATTGCTAAAATTGATTGTGTTGGTGAAATGTTGAAATTTAATGCTGATATATACGGGCTCTTGGTTGAATTTGATGTGGGTGAATTTTGATTAGCCTAGTGTTGCTCCGATTGTATGATTTTTTCCAATGATAGATGGAGTGACAACTTTCTTAAGAGAAAATCATCGATTAGAGAAATACTTTGTGATATTTAGGGAGAAGTCTGAGTACTCGTGGGTAGAAAAGCATGTGGTTAGGTTTTAAAGTTGATGAGGAACTGTATATTGTTGCATATGTTGGTTTATTATGTGAAAATAGGCATTGGGTTGAACAATGCCTATTCGGCGGGCTTGTCTTAGCTCGCAAAGGTAGTTTGGTGAATCATAGAGTAAGCCCCAACTCACCTTCTTGAGTGAATATGTGACCTGGGTAATGTTCCATTCGACAGGCTTGTTTTAGTCAGCAAAAACCCACTCGGTGTATCACCAAGTGGGAGTGGACATCGCCCTTCATGCCTGTTCTTTTTAATACTGCACTATCACTTTCGGTGGTCTTGTCTTAGCCTATCAAAATCAACAAGGTGAACCACCGAGTTGGAGTTAACTCCACCCATTATGCCCGAGTTCTTTGAAATTGTGTACTGTCCATTTCGGTGAGCTCACCTAAGCTCGCCCAACCTGTTAGGTGGACCACCTTTCCAGTAGGCGCGCCTTAGAACATCTTGAAATGTGCTTTCTTTTGATTTTGATTTCAACTAACCTTCACTGATTCTATATTTTCATGATTGTGTTTTACAGGTTATGGCTAGAACTAAGGGAAAGCAGGTTGTAACTTCGGATACGGAATCCGATAGAGACTCTCCTCCTCTAACATTATTGAAAAAGCATAAGGGGATTACAATCAATGAGCCATATGAGGCTCCTCTCCCACAACCAAACACTCCGCGCTCTTCTACGCGTGTGAGTGAGCAACCTAAAAAGGTGGTTTCTAGGAAATTGACGGACATCAGGTCTAAGTTGGCCCAACTGTCTTCTACTCGGGCACCCATTTCTTGAGTTCTCCCAATAATTTCTCCAAGTCCCCTTAATCGGCTCAAGGCTGCTGGAGAGCATACTATTCTTCTAGGAGAGAAGACTCTGTACAGATGGTGTCATGAGCGACTACCAGGCAATATGGGACACCATCCAATTTCACAAGTTTGAGGGGTTTACCAAACCTCAAAATCCTTATGTTCCAGATTGGGTTAGAGAATTTTACACCACTTATGCAAAAACACTACCAAACAAGAGAATGGGTACAGTCTGGAATCACTTAGAGGAAGTTGAAGTGCGTGGCAAGATGTTCAATGTCATGCAGGTGCCATCAACACTGCTTTAGGCACCCCTTAAAATCATACTAATATGTTTAAACTGTGCCTACGTCATGACCTTGATTCTCTCAATGGCTGTTTGGAACCACTTATCTCTGACATTTCTCCTACTCGGATGGCTGACGGTGCGAGAATAGAAAAGAAGGACATGAATGTTGGGGGCCAATACTGATTTGGATTCATTAGCAATAATATTATACCGTTGCAGAATAATTCCATTCTTTGGCATCCCAAGTTTGTGTTAGTGGGAACAATAATTGATAGAGGAAAGGTTAATGTGTGGCAAATTATTGCTAAGGAGATGATGTTGAGAGCCATGCAAGAGCAGACTTCACTTCTATTCCTGGTCTTGACCACACATTTGTGTGAAGACGCCTGAGTTCTCTTTGGGGGGAAAGTTGATGTTAGGATTGCTTGTCACGACCCAAGGTAGCCCCTAGGAGTAATATGGCGTATAAGACGCCAAGATGCCCTTTACAAGTGACTTAGCATTCATCATACAAGATAATAGAATATAAGAGATTAAAAGACAGTTTCAACATAGAAAAGTTGTATAGAGAAAAGTGGAAGTCTAAACATCGTCTCAAATCCATCTAGTACATAAGAATTGATCGAGACAAATCAAATATTTCTCTCCACTTCCACTACTACTGGTGCACCTATCC
This sequence comes from Solanum etuberosum, assembly GCA_029582245.1. Taxonomy (NCBI): domain Eukaryota; kingdom Viridiplantae; phylum Streptophyta; class Magnoliopsida; order Solanales; family Solanaceae; genus Solanum; species Solanum etuberosum. Next base: position 39,745 of record JAJONR010003854.1, read on the forward strand.
CCACTCCTATCTCCCGTCCCCCCTTAACCCAGGCCATGATTTATCAAATTGGAAATCTTTCCCAGTATTCAGATGTGAGGGCTGCGAGGGTTGAGGCTGACTTGCCCGAGATGCTTGATAGGGCTATTGAGGCTGCTTTAACTCAACTGAGAGTTTGGTTGACTTAGTGTGAGATTTTGATTGAGTCTCATGGTGTGAGGTTGGATAACCTCACCACTAGGTTAGAAGCTCGAGAAAAGATTGAGGGTAGTTCAGTTGTGCTATCTTAGATGAGGGGTCAAATCGATACTTTGAGGGTTGATGTAGACCAACTGAGGTCTATCTACATATAGATCTATAATATGGGGTGAGGTTCCCATACCTGATGCGCTTGTGTCTATTCCCTCGACTATGCCTAGTAGTGAGCCTCCTTAGAGTGTGGTTGATACTACACTGTTGATGATGGTGCTAAGAGAGAGGATGATAAGGAAGATGATGATTTGGCCGAAAAGACCAATTATGAGGAGGTTAGGAGAGAAAAGGCCGAACAAAGGGTTGCATTGACACTAACTTAGTTGTAGGACACTGAGGAGACGATGGTCCATACGACATTGGGGATATTTCTATAGGATACATCTGCAGTTGGCACCAGAGTAGTTCCTTTAGACGCCACTATTACTCCTAGTGATATGTCAGGACTGATACCTCGGTTGAGCTTACACTACTGCCTCAAGTGATCATATTACTGGGAACTGATGCTGAGGATGATGCCACTCCTCCTGAGACTCTGATTGAACGTATCAAATACACCTCATCTGATTCTAGGTGTAAACGATCGTTAGTTAGTATAAAACTCAATGAAGAGTTGGGGTCGAACCCACATGGAGCGGTACATGTCTAAAATTCAGTCATGAAATTATAAAGTGGTCTATTTAGTTATAGGAATAGAATTTATCGAAAACATGCAAATAAATTTAAGGGTGTGACAACGAATGTCAAATGGGGGAGTTTGGATTGTTAACTATCATCTACAACACAAGTAAAACAGAGGAAATATCAATATATAGAGGAATTCTCTGTCACGCTCCAAACTCAAGGGGCGCAACTGACTCCTAATGCCAAAACTCAGGCCCGAGCCGACTCTGCTGAACCATTTGCTACTAGCGCATGGCAGCCACACGCAATCAAGAACACAAACAAGTAATCTCGGCATAAAAATTAAGCCCTCGCCCGTCAAGGTCCCTGTCAACAGATCTTTAAAAGAAACAACTACTCCAAAAAGTTCATATAAAGAAATATCCAACTAGCACAGAAGTCCTGATTGGGCCGTCGAGGCCACCATGATCTCTATACCGAAACTGAAAGCATGTATCTATCAAGACAATACATCAAACAGCTAACAAGCTTCAGCAAACCGACAAACTAGGCCAGCATGGCCATAACGTAGCTGTACACCCCACACACTAGTCTGCAAGCCTCTAAGAGTAGTAAAGATTGGCGGGACAGGGCCCAGCCTACCCATAAAAATATATATAACAAAAGCTAACAAACCTCCCAACTCTAGCAGCTCCGGAGGAAAGGGGCTAGCCAACCAGATATAAGTCAATCCTGCTGCTGAGGAGGTCTACTGGGTCATATGTCGGGACCTGCAGGAATGAATGCAGTACCCCAGGCAATGGGGCATCAATACGAAATAATGTACTGAGTATGAAAGGTAATAGACTATGAGCAGGTATCCTAATATACTGGGAGTAATCCGATAAATAAATCAAGGATAAGATAAGTGTACTGACCTGCTCCTAAATCTAAACATATCAAAAATAATAAAACAACAACCTAACCAAGTCCCCATAAGCTCGGTAGGTACAAACAGCACACAAGACCACCTACCCAGGCCCCCATAAGCCCAGAATGTGCCAATCAGTCTATATACCCCTATCGGTAGTCCCCTAGCCCCATAGGCAGTCACATAGCCCTCTTAGGCAATAATATAGCCCCGTAGGCAGCACATAGCTCTCTTAGGCATCAGTATAGCTTATAGATAACTTATTGCCCTCTTAGGCAACAACATGGCCCTGTAGGCACCACATAGCCTTTTTAGGTGTCAATATAGCTCTGTAGGCAACTCATAGCCCTTCTAGGCATCAATATAGCCCCGTAGGCAACTCATAGCCCTTCTAGGTATCAATATATCCCCGTAGGCAGAACATAGCCCTTCTAGGCATAGATCACATTCCGTCAGCTAACCACAATAGCCCCAAGGGCAATAATAACAATCCAATAGGCTAAAAGAGAGTAATTTAGCTATAAGCAACCTATACGAATAGCCTCTAAGTCGTGTCCAACATAGGACACTACTAACTAAATAAGAATCCTGATAAGGGAGGATTATATCCACTAGAGCAGCATTAACAATAATGGCTACAAGTATAACAACGATAACAACCTAATTACACTGCTCCTAAGCTTTAAGAAAACATGTTGTAAGAAGGGAATAGCCTAAACATACCTTTTTCGCTGAATTCACGTGGCCTAACGACTTTTTCTCACAACCCCCCTCGATACTACAACAAGACACGACTATAATCAACACAAGAATAGAAGATACCATGATAATCCGATAAAAGATATGTATTTCCATCACAAATTGCTATTTGCGGCTTATCAAAGATAGAGTCGATGAAAGAAGGGTCTTACCATGATCTTAAGTTCGTAATACACCTTAAAACCTTAAACTATGTCCAAACCCTTGTTGTCCCAACACCAAAGTATGATATGCTACGAAATCGATAAAACAAATTATACCATAATGACGAGCTCAACGCGTAGAACAACTTTCATCAAGGACTTAAGTTGAGAAAATCTATAATTTGGTTGATCCTGGAAATGAGTTTTCTAAGTTTTCAGGTTCTTAAGAAGAATAAGTCGAAGAAGAAGATATATAAAAAGTTCCACCGACCTAGGGGCCCACCTCACATGCCTGCTTGCGCAGTCTCATCAAAATGCAAATATCTCTCTATTATGAAGTTGTATGAACAAACGGTTTGATGTGTTGGAAACTAGACTCGTAGACCTTTGATTTGATAGGTCGTGGGCTTCATAACTCATTATAGATTGGGAGAAAACCTCTGAGACATTTGACCCAAATTTTAGAGAAATCTTTAAAAAGGAACTTACGATAACTTTCGCCAACTTTTATTTTGCCACTTACCTAACTTAAAAACTTGAGATACAACCCTTGAAAACATAAAATATGACATACCACACCATTCTTAATTTATTACTCACCCACTTTATCTTTCCACGAAGGTACGAGTTAATTTAGATGTTTCAAAAATTCGAGGTGTTACATCCTTCCCCCCTTAGAAACATTCGTCTTCGAATGAAAAATCTGAGTCACGCAGTTAAGTCCTTAGGGGTTGCCAAAATTTAGGCAAAGTATCGTTTGTAAATGTGACTATCCTGGAACCTGAAATGCAGAAATTCCAACCTAGGCGTCTGATAGGATGACATAAATAGCTAAGCATTATAGCTCCGCAATAACAGTGTGAGAAACAATACAAAGACAACAACCATAATAATAAGCAACAATATAAAAAATCAGATAGGTATCTTACCTCACTGCACTAATATAAATTGATATGCCACCCTGGGGTATGAAACAAGTGAGGATATTTGAACCTCATGCCATCCCAAGCTTCCCAGGTCACCTCTTCTCTATTCTTGTTTCTCCATAATACTTTAACTGAAGCAACCTCTTTGGTCCTCAATTTACAGACCTGTCGATCTAATATGGAAACTGGAGTTTCCTCATAGGACAACTCCTCTGTGATCTGAACATGCTCAACTGGGACAACCCGAGAAGGGTCTCCTACAGACTTTTGTAGCATCAATACATCGAAAACTGGATGAACAGATTCTAGCCCCGTAGGCAATTCTAACTCATAAGCCACTCGTCCTACCCTCCAAAGGATTCGGTATGGCCTAATGAATCTTGGACTAAGCTTGCCTTTTTTACCAAATCTCATAACACCCTTCATAGGTGAGACTTTTAAGAATACCCAGTCATCGACACAAAACTCTAAGTCCCTTCGTCGCACATCTGAGTATGACTTATGTTGGCTTTGAGCTTTTAGCAACCCCTCCCGAATGAGATTAACTTGCTCCACTGTCTGTTGTACTAAGTCGGGTCCAATCAACCCTGACTCACCTACCGCAAACCATCCAATAGGGGATCTACATTTTTGCCCATACAAAGCCTCATAAGGTGCCATCCGATGCTGGAATGATAACTATTATTGTATGCGAACTCAATAGGAGGCAAGTGGTAATCCCAACTTCCCTTGAAGTCTAGCGCGCATGCCCGTAACATTTCCTCGAGTGTCCAAATTGTGCACTCAGCCTGGCCATCTGTCTGAGAGTGAAAGGATGTACTAAGATTAACTTGTGTCCCCAGTCCTTTCTGGAAGGACTTCCAGAAGTTAGCGGTAAATTATTCTCCTCTATAAGAGATAATAGATATTGTGACACCATGTAGCCTAACAATCTCTCTAATATAGAGCCCTGCAAAGTCTGCGGCTGTAAAAGTAACCCTGACTTGTAAGAAGTGGGCTGATTTTGTTAGTCTGTCAACAATTACCTAAATAGAGTCAAACTTACGACGCGATCGAGGTACCCCTGTGATAAAATCCATATTAATTGCTTCCCACGTCTACAAAGGAATTGCTATCTCCTGGACTAGCCCAGCAGGATTTTGGTGCTCAACCTTCACCTATTGGCAGTTAGGACACTTTGCCACAAACTCAGCAACGTCCTTCTTCATCTTGTGACACCAATAGATTTCCTTAATATCATGGTACATCTTCGTCGGACCATGGTGAATAGAATAACGGGAATGATGTGCCTCTTCCATAATATGATGTCGAAGCCCTGCAACATCCGAAACATACAATCGACCGCTATATCTGAGAACTCCATCTCCTGCTATATCAAATGCTAAAGACTGCTGATCTTGCTCCTTGTCTCTGAGCTTCTCTAAGCTAGGATCCTCATGTTGCCGAGCTTTTACCTCTAGAACTAGAGATGACACGGCTGTGTCCTGAATTGTGACCCCACTATCATCTACCTCTAACAATCTGACTCCCAAGCTAGCTAACTGATGAAGTTCTCAGTCTATCTCATGCTTCTCAACAGCTAAATAGGATAAACTACCCATAGATCTTCGACTGAAGGCATCGGCTACAACATTCGCCTTTCCTAGATGATATAAAATATCCACGTCGTAGTCTTTCAGTAACTCAAGCCATCGACGTTGTCGCAGATTTAACTCCTTCTGTCTAAAGATATATTGAAGGCTTTTATGATATGTGAAGATGTCAACATGAATGCCATACAAATAGTATCTCCAGATCTTTAACGCATGCACAACTGCAGCCAACTCTAAATCATGGATCAAATAGTTCTTCTCATGCTTCCTCAACTGCCTTGAAGCATATGCGATAAGCTTAACATGTTGCATTAGAATACATCCCAACCCAACACCAGAAGTATCACAGTACATCACATAGCCTTCTGAACCCTCTGGCAATGCTAGAATTAGTGCTGATGTGAGTCTGTCCTTCAGCTCCTGGAAACTATGCTCGCAAGCCTCAGTCCACTGGAACTTAGCTTTTTTTTTAGTCAGCTTCGTTAATGGTGCTGAAAGTGAAGAAAACCCCTCTACAAACCTTCTGTAGTACCCAGCTAACCCTAAGAAACTACAAACCTCAGTTGGAGTCATGGGTCTAGGCCAAGTCTTTACGGCCTCAATCTTTTGTGTCTCAACCGTAATGCCTGCATCTGATACAATATGGCCTAAGAAAGCTACAAAGTCCAACCATAACTCACACTTAGAAAACTTTACATAAAGTTCTCGGTCTCGAAGAACCTGAAGGACTGCTCGTAGATGATTTGCATGCTCAGCTTCTGAACGTGAATACACCAAAATATCATCAATAAATCCAATCACAAACAAGTCTAGATACGGCCTGAATATACTATTCATCAGGTCCATGAACATTGTTGGGGCATTAGTTAATCCAAAAGACATTACCAAGAACTCAAAGTGTCCATATCTGGTTCTAAAATTTGTCTTTGGAACGTCTTTCTCCCGAACTTGTATCTAGTGGTACCCTGATCTAAAATCAATCTTTGAGAAGTACTCATCACCTTGTAACTGATCAAACAAGTCATTGATCCTCTGAACGGGATACTTATTCTTTATAGTCGCCTTATTCAGCTGTCGGTAATCGATACACATTCTCATTAAGCCATCTTTCTTCCTCACGAATAACACTGGCGCACCCAATGGTGAAGCACTGGGCCTGATAAAGCCTTTATCCAACAAGTCTTTCAGCTGATCCTTTAACTTCGTTAGCTCAGCAGGAGCCATTCTATAAGGAGAGATAGATATAGGTTGTGTACCTGGTAGTATATCGATAGCAAATCAATTTCCCGTTCTGGAGGGATAGCAGGAAGCTCGTTTGGAAATATATCTAGAAACTCATTGACTACCAGAATAGATTGAAGAGTCGGTGGTTCTGCATCTATATCATGAACGTGAATAAGATGATAAATAAAACCCTTAGTAATCATCCTCCTTATCTTAAGATAGGAAATAAACCTACCTTTCGGCGTTGTTGTATCGCCTTTCCATTCCTAAACTGCCTCTCCTGGAAAGTAGAATCTAACAATCTTTGTCCGGTATTCAACATTAGCATAACAAGACGCTAACCAATCCATACCCATAATGACGTCGAAATTGACCATCTCTAACTCTACCAGGTCTACAGAGGTCTGACGGTCGATAATTTCTACCGTGCAACCTTGATAGACTCTCCTGGCGATAATAGACTCACCAACTGGTGTAGATACAATAAAGGGTCGATCTAATGACTCTGCTACTATACAAAAATTCCATACAATAAATGGAGTAACATAAGACAGATTAGATCTAGGATCTATCAAAGCATAAACACAATGGGAGAAAACAATCAATGCACCTGTCACAACATCTGCTGATGACTCTGAGTCCTGTCGGCCAGCTAGTGAATATGTACGCTTCTGTCCACTACAAGAACTAGATGCTCCCTCTCTACCTCCGTCTCTACGTCTACCTACTGAACTCTGGGGTCCACACCCTGTAGACTGTACTGATAAGGAGGAATCTACTACTGACCTGGTCGATTGACCTATACCACCCTGACCTATGGTCGGGTAGTTCCTCCACCAATTCCCCTCCTGTCCATGAGAATAACAACATGTGGAACCCTACCTGCACCTCCCGAAATGCATCCTACCGCAATTAGTGCAACACGACAGGGCTGTCCTAGCTTAGCCTGAACACTTCTGTTGTTGAGAGCCTGATGCTCGTGAACCCTCACCTAGGCCTGACTGTCCCTGATAATCAAATCTACTACCCTGGAACTGCTATGGTGGAGGTCTAGGGGGCCTACTAGAATATCGGGGTCTGGGACCACCCTGAAAATCTCCATGTGAACCAGCGGGCCTAGCCCTCATTTGTCTCTATCTCTCGACCTTCTCACTCATATACTGTATATGTTGGCAATCCTCTGTGTAACACCCTGTAGCCTTGAGAGGGAACTTTAGCATATTTTAGAGGGTTTAGCATGTAAGTGCATCAAGGTGTTACCCACGAGGGCCATCCACGCCCTGTGGTAAGACCCACGCTCCGTGGGAAGCCTCGTGGATGAGCACCCTAGAGAGACTGCCCAAAACTACCTAAGGCAGTGTCCACGGCTAGACCCACTCCCCGTAGATGGGTCAACGCCTCGTGGATGGGGGCGTAGGTTCCAAGCCTACCTTGCACACTTGCAGACCACTGCCCACGCTTGACCAGCACACCCCGTGGGTCCACCCACGGCCCGTGGGCGTGGTCTCGTGGGTGAGGCAGTGTGTTAGTTTTAAACAACTAAGTGATGACTTAGTGGATCTTTCCGAAATTAATTAAGTATTAAGTGGTGTCATTTTAACTTCATTTAGACCACCTATATAAAGACTTTAGACCCTTAATTAAGTTAGTTAAAATCATTCTCTCAACTTACCAACAAAAAAAAAAAGAACCCCATTCTCTCAAATATTCTCTCTAGAAAGTCAAGAAGAAGAAGAAGAGAATCAAGCTAGGTCAAAATCCTCCAATCTTCCAAGCTTTGTAAGGGATTTTTTATCCAAGGTATGATAGCTTATTCATCCATGGATTCTTTCATCCATGGAGCCCCCTAGAATTCCCCCAATTTGATGAAGAATTCCCCAAATCAAATTAGGGCTTCTTCAATGTTGTGAGGTATATTGTGTATGGATCCAATTGAGTGGATATTGATTGTTTATGATTGAATTAGTAGTGAATCATGTTATTATGATGAAATTACATATTTTTTATGCCTAACCCTAGTCTAATTGATGAAATTGAAGTAATGTGGGTTTATGCCTTAAAGAGGGAAATTAAGGATTTAGAGATGGTCTTCTAGAATTGATGATGTATATAGTAATTGCTTGAGAGTAAAAGCATGTAGATATTAATTGAATTAGAATAAAGTATATGTGATGGATCATGATTAGTAATGCTTAAGATTTAGCCTTCATGATGATATATGACTAGAATTGCTTAAGAACATGTGATTAGAATGTCTTGAGGTATATGTGATTATTGTAAGAAGTAAAGCTATGAGAGTAAGGCTTGTAGTTATAAATGGTGATTTCTAGGGCTTGAGAGTAAAGCTAATATGTTGAATTATGAATGTTAAAGCTTTAAAAGTGAAGCTTGTAGGATAATGGTAGACATTTAATAGATAGAATCGTTGTGGAAGGACTTTACCCACCTAATCGACCTTATGTAGGAATGAATGTAAGAAGTGATAGAAACATTTGAGTTATGATGATAATCCATGTCTAATGTTAGAATTCTAGATATGATGGTTAAAGGAAAGACTTGAACCTTAAGGAGGTAAAGTATGAGATTCATGTATGTTTTATGCATTCTATGTATATGCTTTAAGAATACTTTGAGAGTGAAGTGTCTATTATCATGATGTTGTTGTTGTGTTATTGAAAGGATATTCTCATATACACACTTATGCATGAATATGATATGATATGAAAGGTTCTCCCACATAGAATGATTCTAAGTTGAAAGGATTGCTCACCTAAAGTGAATCTAAGTCCAAGGACTATGAAACGTGATGAGGTTTGAGGTGATTCCCCAAAGACCTTTGTATGAGAGGAATGTGAGGTGATTTCCCTTATTCCTAAATAGATAAACATGAGGGGATTACCCGTGTCATGATATGAGAAGTGTGTGGTGAATACCCTTAATATATGATTTCTAAAACAAGGCAAGAGGTGAATACCCATTAGCCTTTAAAGTTATATGGAGGCAAATACCTATATCATATTATGATGGATATGGAGGTGAATACCTATATCTTATGATGATGGTCATGGAGGCGAATACCTATTGTCCTTATAAAGTGATGTGGAGGTGAATACCTACATTACACCCTATTAGAACATGGAGGCGAATACCTATGATTCCTTAACATGAACATGGAGGCGAATACCTATAATTCCTTAATATGTATTATGTCATGAACAATGAAGTGTATTTATTGTAGCTTGAAAGGCCTTCCATGATATGCATAACTAGAGGTGATTTCCCTTGTCTATGAATGATGAGCTAAATATGAGGTCAAACATATAATCAATATGTATGATGGCCTAAAGTGGTACTTAGTATGGGTGAGACTATGAGGTCTTATCCATGCATTGCACAAGTATGACTTGAAGCTACTTATGAAGTTTTTATCTTATATGATGTATCCTTGGATTGAATTGTTGCTATAGTTGCCTTCCATGATATGTTGGACTAAAGGTGGAGGTTCCCTTGTCTATGAGAATTAAGCTAAGGATGAGAGCAAAAGATTGTAAGTATGATTATGATGACCTAAAAGTGGTACTTAGTATGGGTGGGATTATGGGGTCCTATCCATGCATTGCACAAGTATGCTTTGAGGTTACTTATGAAGTAGTTCTCTTATGTTATGAAGATCTAAGGATTTACTATGCTTATGAACATGATGTATTTCCTATGTTTTATGGATTATTCCTTATGATGACTAATTCTTATATTATGTCTATGTTGGAGATTATGCTTATGATTATGTTGTTATGCTCTTATGGTGTTATGCTAGCTATCATATTTAGTACATTTTGTACTGACGCATACTCTTCCCTACATTCTTATCAAATGTAGGGTCCAACGATATTGAGTTTCATCCCCGTGGCTATGTTCCTAGTAGAGCAAGGAGTTGAAGATTGGTGAGTCCTCATAGCATTCGAGGATATAGCCACCATTTCCTTTATGTCTATTCTTTTATGTTTTATACTTTTGTATGGGCTGCATCCCAAAGATTATCATGTATTAGATGGTTTGAGACAAAGTGTTATAGACTTCCGTTTGTTTTTTTTAAGACTTCGATTGTATGGTAAAAGTTTTAAAATTTACGCATCATTTCTATTGCTTTATGTTATGATATGCTAAGGGGCTTGTATGAGATCTCTCGGGGTCTTCTACGCCTTGTTACATCTAGGGTGTACCCCTGGGTTGTGACACTATGCCTTGTGCAAAGGCCTGAATTCGCGAGATATCCATATTATCATTTAGTGCAGCGGTAGAACAAGCGTCGATATAGTTTGAGTTAAGCCCTCCCACAAATCTACGCACCCTGTCATGCATCTTATCAACAAATGCGGGTGCATATCTAGCCAATGAATCAAATCACAGGCCGTACTCTCGGACACTCATGATGCCTTGTCGGAGGTTCAGAAACTGGTCCACCCGACCATCCCTAATCTCTCGAGGCAAATAGTGATCTGTGAAAGCTTCTGTAAAGCTATCCCAAGTGGGTAGAGATGCATCTTTTCCCCTAGATCTCTCCCAACTTTTGTACCACAATACTGCAACATCACGCAATCGAAATGCTGTAAACTCAACTGACTCAGTCGCTGAGGCATGCATGACTCTGAAGATCCTATGAAGCTGATCAACAAAGTGCTTAGGGTCCTCTCTGCGATCTGTCCGTGTAAACTGTGGAGGATTAAAGGCAAGAAATTTATGAACTCTCGAACTTTCGGGCCCTTCAGAAGGTCTGGCAACATCTGGCGCAACTGGCTGGTGCTGTGCAGCTACTAACTGTGCTAACATACATACTGCACTCTTGAATTCCTGATCAGTTGAAATAGGAGGAACTAGAGGTGGTACTGCTAGTGGAGTCGGGGGTCCTGTGGCCCTCAGATGCTCCTGAAGCGGTGGAGAAGCTATAGGGGACTGAGAAGATGTCTCCCCCTGGGACAATGGGCTACCTCCACCTGTGGTACCTTGCCGGTACCCTCGGCTGCAGCTGTATCTAGCCCCTGGCTAGTTGTAGTCTGTCTGGTGTCAGCCATCCCTATCTACATACAAATATCAATTATAAGTCAGAAACCTCAACCCTTAAGATACCACTCTATAGCACGAGGTGAGCAAAAGAAGGATAGTCATTCTAACATGCTCGGTAGCTTCTTGCTTATCGAATGTGGTGCACAACACATTTATAAACAAGACTCTACTAGATACGTCTTGCAGACTCCCTAGGATACGACGTTGCTCTGATATCAAGTTTGTCACGCCCCAAACTCAAGGGGCGCAACTGGCTCCTAATTTCAAAACACAGGCCCAACCCAACCCGACCCTGCTGAACCATTTTCTACTAGCGCATGGCAGCCACACGCAATCAAGAAAACAAACAAGTATATATCGGCTTCAAATTAATCCCTCGGTCGGCAAGGCTCCTGTCAACAAATCTATAAAAGAAAAAGCTACTCCCAAGAGTTCATATAAAGAAATAGCCAACTAGCACATCAGTCCTGATTGGGCCGTCGAGGCCACCATGATCTCTATACCGAAACTGAAAGCAGGTATATATCAAGACAATACATCAAACAGCTAACAAGCTTCAGCAAACCAACAAACTAGGCCAGCATGGCCATAACGTAGCTATACACCCCACACACTAGTCTGCAAGCCTCTAAGAGTAGTAAAGATTGGTGGGACAGGGCCCCAGCCTACCCATAAAAATATATACAAAAAATGCTAACAAACCTCCCAACTCTGGAAGCTCCGGAGGAAAGGGGCTAACCAACCGGATAGAAGTCAATCATGTTGGTGAGGAGGTCTACTGGGTCGTCTGTCGGGACCTGGAGGCATGAATGCAGTACCCCCAGGCAATGGGGCGTCAGTACGAAATAATGTACCGAGTATGAAAGGCAATAGACTATGAGCAGGTATCCTAATATACTAGGAGTTATCCGATAAATAAATCAAGGATAAGATAACTGTACTGACCTGCTCATAAATCTAAACATATCAAAAATTATAAAAAAAAACAACCTAACCAAGTCCCCATAAGCTCGGCAGGTACAAACAGCACACAAAACCACCTACCCAGGCCCCCATAAGCCCAGAATGTTCCAATCAGTCTATATACCCCTATCGGTAGTCTCCTAGCCCCGTAGGCAGCACATAGCTCTCTTAGGCATCAGTATAGCTTATAAAAAACTCATAGCCCTCTTAGGCAATAATATAGCCCCGTAGGCAGCACATAGCTCTCTTAGGCATCAGTATAGCTTATAAAAAACTCATAGCCCTCTTAGGCAACAACATAGCCGTGTAGGCAGCACATAGCCTTCTTAGGCATCAATATAGCCCCGTAGGAAACTCATAGCCCATCTAGGAAAAATATAGCCCCGTAAGCAACTCATAGCCCTTCTAGGAATCCATATTGCCCCGTAGGCAGAACATAGTACTTCTAGGCATAGATCACATTCCTGCAGCTAACCATAATAGCCCCAAGGGAAACAATAAGAATCCAATAGGCTAAAAGTGAGCAATTTAGCTATAAGTAAACTATATGAATAGCCTCTAAGTCGTGTCCAACATAGGGATGCTACTAACTGCATAAGAATCCCAATAAGGGAGGGTTTTAACCACTCGAGCAGCCAACAATCAACAATAATGGCTACAAATAGAACAAAAATAACAACCCAATTTCATTGCTCCTAAGCCTTTAGGAAACATTCCGTAAGAAGGTAATAGCCTTAACATACCTTTTTCGCTGAATTCATGTGGCCTAACAACTTTTACTCACAACCCCCTCGATACTACAACAAGGCAGGACCATAATCAACACACAAGAATAGAAGATACCACGATAATCCGATAAAAGATATGTATTTTCATCGCAAATTTCTATTTGCGGCTTATCAAAGCTAGAGTCGATGAAAGAAGGGTCTTACCTTGATTTTAAGTTTGTAATATACCTCAAAAATGCAAATATCTCTCTATTCTGAAGTTGTATGAATGAACTATTTGATGCGTTGGAAACTAGACTCATAGACCTTTGATTTGTTAGGTCATGGGCCCCATAACTCTTTATATATTGGGAGAAAACCTCCGAGACATTTGACCCAAATTTCAGAGAAATCTTTAAAAAGGAACTTACGATAACTTTCGCCAACTTTTATTTTGCCACTTACCTAATTTCAAAACTTGAGATACAACCCTTCAACACTTAAAATATGACATACCACACCATTCTTAATTTATTACTCACCCTCTTTGTCTTTCCACGAAGGTACGAGTTAATTTAGACGTTTCAAAAAGTCGGGTGTTACATTCTCGGGATGTGATCGATTATAGGCAAATTTCACGGTATGGGTAATTGAAATTACTAACAAATAGCTAAATATCAGAAAATAACAATACCCATAAGCTAATTCAACCCATAATCACATGATCACACCACAAGAATTGGGGTTTTAGCTAAACATCATAAAAAGGTAAAAACATTTTACCAACTCGATTGGCCATCAGCTGGGTAAGAGTCTCCAATCCTTTATAATGTTTTCTAAGGGTTAAATTCAAAGACCCACTTACAAATCCTCAAAGGTTTCAAAAACAAAATCTAAAACTGGAACTTGGGGATCAAAAACGATCTGGGAAATTTCGGAGCTTTCAGGACTGTTCACAACTTTTCAAACCTTTGAAAAATCCTTTTAAAATCCAATTTATAGTTGCCTGCATTTTGTCCTGAAAGTCCACTCGGCGGAATAAGTCGCGCCTCACTGAGTGGTTCGGTGATCCACCGTTTGCTCTTTTCCATCGCCATTTTGCATTGGTCCTCAGCATCTCAGGTCCTGTAACTTTGAGCGATAAAAGTTGCCATCGCGGAGTCTATCGGCGATTCACCGACTGCCCATTTATGTCGCCAACTTGGTTCTTTCCTAGGGCTGGAGTGCTGGAACTTTGGGCGAGCTAAAGAGTCACTCGGCGGTGCGCCGAGTGGTCTTGGCGATCACCAGGATTGCTTTTTCTTCACTTCTTCAGCTTTTAGTTCCTTTTTGTCCGGTCATGTCCTTGCCTTGCTCCTTAGCCTTCATAGCTGCAAATCAATAGTTTAACATCAGTTTAGAGCATAAATTTGACATTTGAGGACATTTATACTATCAAAATAAAGCCCAAATGAGTCGAAATCTCTGACTCATCAACACCCCCAACTTAAATTTTGCTTGTACTCAAGTAAAACTGAAGATCAATCAGTTCAACAAGGATGTCTACAAACAATGTTGTATAAGACTCAACATAAATGCACACAACAAGGTTCAAACTACTCATGCAATGATCAATTGTGCACTCAAAGTTTCAAATTGTGATGTACCATCATCAAGTGTACTCAAGCTTACAATGCTTGCTTCAAATGCAAGTTCAAGCTCAACAAAGGTAATCAAATCCCCTCACAAAAAAGATGATTCCATATTCACACAAAATATCTCAACAATTTAAAGTTTCGGAATCACATACAATTCTCACACTCACAAAGATAAACACAGGCATGACTTCACCTATAGGCTTACCCTTATTTTCCAATCAACATTCGTTTCAGCTCACTCAAGATCAAAACGGTGGTTTTAAGGCTTGTAATGAGGCTGAGCGCAAAGGTTTGACAATTTAGACTTAGTGGCTTCTACCTTCATGAAGTATGGCTTGAAAATCATTTTCTCCTTTTCTTTTTGATTCAATCATGATCATAATCCACCCCATTATTAAACTAGACATGAATCATCGGATACCCCATTTCTTTTGCTACTTTTTCTCTTTTTCAGTCTTTTCTTTTCTTTCTTATTTTTCATTATTTTTCTCTTTTCTCTTCTTTTTTTTATATGGAGGGTTTCCATTATTGTTCAAAACAATCCAACTCGGGGTGATATTTCTCACTTCTTGATTCTCTTTCTTTTTCACCACACCCCCAACTTAGGCTTTTGGCCTAAGTTGGCTATTCAAACAAACCGTTCTTCATGAAAGTTATGGGTGAAGGGTTAAAAAGAGGTCACAATTGTTCAAGTTTCTTCCAAGAAAAGGTTAGGCTCAAAAGGTGTCAAGCAAGGTTCACACATCTCACAAGGTTTGCCACAAAGAAGTATGTTGTCAAATAGGCTCACTCTTCAAAAGTTTTGCCTAAGATCATGTCTATCGCTTGCCTCACTCAGTCAATCGGACCAACGAGGCAAATTCTAGATGTCATCATGCACAATGTTCAAAGTAACCTCACCACACAAGGCATTGATACAATTATCAAACAAGACTCCACACTTTCTAGCTAGCGTGCAATGTTCATCACAAGAGACTCATTCGACAACCGGCTAGTCACAACGAGGTGCTAAAAGTTCACATATTTCCTATGTAACTTTGTTTGCCTCATCATAGCCGCACATTCATTTTGTTCGATTATGAGTACAATTCAAGTCATCGGTATTGACCACAACCGACACTCAAATTTGCACAAGAACAGCCACAATCACACACAAAAGAAGTGGAATTTTTTTTAAAATTTGGTTCAAAACCATTTTCATATCAAAATAATGGGCCACAAGCTAAGAACAACTGCAATACCACAACCAAGATATATATATATATATATATATATATATATATATATATATATATA
>JAJONR010003855.1:0-50281 GCA_029582245.1 Solanum etuberosum
GTTGTACTTTACAATAGCTATACTTCAAACCTAAACTAATTGAGGTCGGTTATATGAACACTCAATATACATTCCGTTCCATTTGGAGCAGTTTCATTTCAATACTCAGATAATTATTAAGGGAGGTGTAGTTGTACTTTACAATAGCTATACTTCAAACCTAAACTAATTGAGGTCGGTTATATGAACACTCAATATACATTCCGTTCCATTTGGAGCAGTTTCATTTCAATACTCAGATAATTATTAAGGGAGGTGTAGTTGTACTTTACAATAGCTATACTTCAAACCTAAACTAATTGAGGTCGGTTATATGAACACTCAATATACATTCCGTTCCATTTGGAGCAGTTTCATTTCAATACTCAGATAATTATTAAGGGAGGTGTAGTTGTACTTTACAATAGCTATACTTCAAACCTAAACTAATTGAGGTCGGTTATATGAACACTCAATATACATTCCGTTCCATTTGGAGCAGTTTCATTTCAATACTCAGATAATTATTAAGGGAGGTGTAGTTGTACTTTACAATAGCTATACTTCAAACCTAAACTAATTGAGGTCGGTTATATGAACACTCAATATACATTCCGTTCCATTTGGAGCAGTTTCATTCCACTACTCAAATAATTATTAAGGATACTCTATTACCAAAGGCTTTCTATATGTTCTACCGAAATACAAATCAGTAATGAACTAAAAAGACTCTTGGAAAAAAACATACTTGATACAAGTGTAGCAACATAAAATAAACCTTAATCCTAACCATTGGAATTACCTATGGATCTTGTGCTTCATTTATATTTTGTATTTAGCTAATTTCACAAGAATCTCGAAATTGTAAGTCTTTTGGGATAACTTTGCCCATGTGATTGTAATGTTTAGCTCGTCCGTTTGATCGTTTTAACACCTTCAACCATCAGTGCCAAACCTATACACCAGTGCAATTGAAATTCTAACATAGACATTTCCAAACTATAATTCAGGACCTTCTTTCTTTTTTATCTTCTACATGTGCTACTTTTGTACCTTGTCATAATCATCACTTATTTTATCTAGTTTTGTATGACCACGCACCATCACACCATTGACATTTCTACAACACTCATTTTTCTGATACGCACTCAAGCCATACCCCATCATTAGTCTCACAACTATCTAACAAAACCTATCTTCCACTCTGGTATGAATCTCCTTATCGCATGACACTCCTGATCCATTTCAACTATAAGATTTTAATCTGTGTTGCCTTTTCGTCTATTAGAATATCATTCCACGTGGAAACTGAGCCTAGACATATAAACAGTCTGTGAACTCACTATGATGATCTCAGATCTGAATAAAGAAGTGTTGTGGTGAATAAATGATCAATGTAATACTTGTTTATCCTTGCGGTAAAGAATTAATAAGAGAAATGATATCAATATTTTGTAATTTCCCGAAATAAAGCATCATACAAATTGTGACAAATGGAGTATTGATAAAAAGTCCTGAACAACAGAACCAATGATAGTTGGTAGGGGGATCCTCATATGACTAAATTCTAAATTGAAAGCTATACTAGCAAGTAAACATGATGGATCTTTTCAATTCTTGTCTTCTTATCATAAACAAACTAGAGTTCTCACCATTCATCAAGTTTCTCAAATGAGTGAAGTATCAATTGAAGTATAACAATCAATAATGGATGTTGATATTTTACTAAAATTACCCGCTCACAGACAAAATCTCTAACTCGCCCCTAGTGCCGGCAAAATGCGTCCATATTTTGGTAACCCGCCCATATTTTAATGGGTTGGGTGAGTGATTTTTTATATGGGTAAAATATGGGTTGATACCCATATTTAACCCATAAAAATATGGGTAAAATATGGATTAGCCAAATGGGTTAAGCTTCCAACTTTTATTCACTCAAAATTCATGATATCACTAAAAATATTGTAACTTTTCTTCCTTTTAATATGTCTTGTATAAAACTAATTATTCTTCTCTATAATTGAAAAGATGAAAGTTTTTGGCCCTCCAAAATATATATATATTAAATGTACATTTCTTTTGTTAATTATAATTATATTTTTTTTATTAGTTTAATTTTATATTGGATAACAAATAATAGTGTAAAATAACCAAATCATTTATTAGTATGGACATGCTTAAAGTGGATTAAGCATGTTTTAGTCCTAAAACGCAAATATCCATTTACTTTGAAATAAAAAAAAAATTCCCCTTGTAATTACATCAATTTATTTTATATTGAAAAGTTATAGATTTTTTTTTTTTAGTTTTATGATACAATATAACGAAATAAAGTATATTCAATATTTTTCATCTAATAAAAGACTAAAATATTTTCTCCATGTTGAATACTTAAGTAGAGTACTATTTACTCATCAGAATATGGATAAATATGGGTAAACTAGTATTTTACCAACCCATTTGTTACCCAATCCATTTTTACCCATATCAAATATGGGCGGGTTGAATTATTACCCATTTTATGTTGACCCATTTTCAACCCGCCCAAATTTGACCCAACCCGCCCATTTGCCACCACTACTCGCCCCCTTCCGTTACAGCTCAAATCAATGTCAACCACAAAATTGTATTGAGTTTTTGATCAATGATATTAATTTTTCACACCTTTTTCCCAATACAACTGTACTTGGGTTTGAAGGGAAAGGATTGGTAATTGTTTTAAGCATACAAAAGAAAATATATAGAGGTTGTTCCACAGCTTAAACAACATTGTGAGCACTAAGACTGCCTTTCTGAATTTTGTGGGTCAAGAGCACATCATGGGTTAGAAGCATGGTGCAAACAAAACCCTGGTAGTTAAGGGAAGAAGGGCAGAGGATCGGGTTGATTATCCACAGGATTTCGATCCGTGTGCCAAAGGCCCTTGGGAATTTTTCAGTTGTCAGAAAAGAAAAATGCATTTTCAAATGGCTTCAATCAGATAATCACAAGCTTATGTGCCAACAAGGGTCTTTGAATATAGGTTTTTGATGTAGGCCAAGAGAGGAGATCTCAGGCCTATAATGACAGCAAATATGCAACATATCTGGGACTAATTCTGTGCTGGTATTTAGCTGAATTCAGAAACAAACCCCTAGGGATTAGAAAGCCTCTAGAGGAGCCAAGGGATCAGCAATAAATAAGCATCAAGAAGGAAACAAGTAAACAAGCAAACAAAAGGTTCTCTGTTGGCCTGGTGATGAATATCTAAAAAGAAGAAAAGGTCTAGGAATTCCAGCTAGTGAAAAGCTTCAACATAAACTTGCTAATAGAGAGTCCCCTTTAGCTTCAGAGGGAAATTCCTATGTCTTTCTTTTATCCTCTCTGTCTATGACTGATGAAAAATTGGTCTTATACGAATGAGTTGCATATATTGGTTCAGATAAATCCATTTTCTGTTTAAAAAAAAAACAAAAACGAAGAATTTCATGTCTTTATAGACCTGATCAAGATTATCTTTTTTCTATTCTTTATGATATTTCTTAATTGTTAATTGAATGAAATTGTTTTTAGAAATCGCATTCTTGATTTCTAAGAAACTAATACACCAAAGAGAACACAAAAACTTGAGCAAGGAATTAGTAAGGGGGGAAGGTGATTTCTAGGAAACAATTTTCTTTTCCTTTGTGCTTGAATGTTTGCGGAAAACAATAACGGGAAAAAACTAGGAGACTCAAGTTTTCAACTATAATTTTAGCAAAACCAATTCATAGGAAAAGTGGGAAAACATGGTAGAAAATATTGGAACTCACCTTATGTGCCTCCTAAACCTAGTTTCGTTATTCTTCGCATAACATGGAAGCAGGTCACTTCTACTAAAGCAATCTCTTACTTAACTTGGCCAGTGATCTCAGCGATTTCTCATTAAAGGTAATATCAGCAATATCCTACCTATATATCCCTCCAACCCAATTTCCATACATTTTCAATTGCCTTCCAAATAAAGTGAGGAATTCAATCCTGAGATTTGTTACGCTTTTCTCAGAACTTTCTTTTTCATAAATTTGTAAGCTCAGATGTACTTCTCGTCTGCATCTTCTTGATACATTTAATGAAGTTTTTTTACTTCATCAGCTGATATGAGGCCTACAACAATCTCTCTCAAACTACTAATCATCTATCTACGCCCTATGAAGCTGATAAGTTAGATGCCCCAAAATCCAAATTTCTTTTTGAGAAAAGAAAAGGATGGAATAATCAAAGCACCATTTGCATTTAACCTATGTAGGTGAAAAAATGATGTTATAATTTTTTTGGATAACAATGAGAATACTGTAAAAGCATCAAAAGAACCTACGTTCTTGATTGGAGAACTCCAACTGCATCGTTAGGTTAACAAAATGAAAATTCAGTAAATCAAAACCAACCTCGATAATCATTTAAACGTTAATATTCCCTCTGTCCCAATTTATATGACACTTTTCATTTTTTGAGAGTCAAACAGTTTAAGTTTGACCGGGAATTTGCGCATGCAATCTTCAATTTTTTTGAAATGAAATTTATATATATGTAAACTACGTAAAAAATACTATAAGTCACAATAATTGATAATTCAAAATATTTAAAAGATCTATGAAAAATTTACGGTCAAAGATAAACTTGTTTGAACCTAGAAATCTGGAAAGTGCCACATAAAATGGGACGGAGGAAGTAACAAGAAAATACACATTTTATCATACCACACTAATAATAGAAATGCAGGACACCACGACATGCAAATTCAGACAACCTTGAATTCAGATCTGTATGGGCAAAACTCAAATAGCCAGAAAAAGGAAAAAAAAAGTTCCACAAGGTGTACACCGAATTTCTTTAACACCCACAACAACTTTTGAAATCAAGATCCAACATATGAGTAAAAAAATAAATCTGAAAAACAACCATAAAGAATGTAAGAAGAAAAAAAGACAGTGAGATTTAGGACATGCCTTTAGATTGTTTCTTCACTTCAAAGTGTGCGAAAAAAGTTGGGTGAAAATTGTGGGTTGATAGTGTAGCTTTGATGAGGAATGAGATTCGGATATAAGGAAATGACCATAATACCCCCCACACATTGGTAGGTGTCCACTATTAAACTGTAATAGTAATAAAGAGTACTAACAACTCCCCACTGCCAAATGGAAGTGTCATCATATCGGGGAGATGTTCACACCTGTAACTTGATTCTAGTCAACAATCTTTAACTTTTTTCCTTTTTTGCTTAGGAGATACATCCTACCTGTATTTTTGATAAATGAAAAAAAGAAATATCTAAGTGAGATTTTTTTTTGAGTTAATACCTCTAAACTCCCTAAACTATTCACATTTTATCCGTTTAACACTTAAATTATGGGGTACTGTGGTTAACCCCTGAACTATATACCAAGTGATATGGAGAGTGACAGTAAAAAAGAGCATTCATGTGGACCTAGTACACTCTGTGAGGTCCGGTATTTTCTCCGATTCACCTCGTTTAGTGCATTTCCATTACTTGAATGGAAGCTTATGCAAATTGATTACTTACCTTAATTTCTTTCTAAAAATCAAAGTTAATATTGGCTGGTAAATTCTACCCAATATAGAATTATATTTAATATTTCTCTTATTTCAGAGAGGATTTTAGTAACGATCGATGCCCTCTTCTTTGAAAGACTTAAGAGCGTTGATTCTCTAAATTACTTGACTTTCATATTCCTTCAACTAATCACTCTTGTAATTCTCATATTATACAATCTGTAATCCTTTTAAGAGTCTAATCAGTAAAGTGGCCAACTAAATAATTGATAATGTTTAAGTCGTAGGGCGCACAAGTCTATGAATTTAAAGAACACGAGACTCTTACTGTTATTTATTATACACACTAAAGTAACATTGAAAGATTATGTGGTACTTGTTATTAAAAAAAGAAGAAGAATCTATAGATTTTTTATTTTAAAGCTAATCTTTTACCTTGCATGTTCAAGTCATTTACCTTGTCTTTTAGTTCCCAGTAAAAATGATATAGATGAAAATCAATCAGCTACGTCTTTAAACTGAGATTAGAAAAAGTTGTGATAAAAATAATTATAATGAACATGCATTCATAATCAGAAAGAGATTTAGACGTTTGAAATATGTCTATCGCATTATTTTGAAACACTTCATATCATCTAGTTTGATATTTACGTCAAGATTAAGTAATCCAAATGGAATTTACACAAATCTAATGATTTGTCTACAAGTATTTGTACTATTTGCATTAACGAAAGGAAAAGAGAAAAAGAACAATAAATCTCTCGGATGGTATTCAAGAGTTATTATGAGCATTTAAATTTGATAATGAAAACATATAATACCTACGTGAGAAATAGGATTTCTTCTTTTTT
This sequence comes from Solanum etuberosum, assembly GCA_029582245.1. Lineage (NCBI taxonomy): Eukaryota > Viridiplantae > Streptophyta > Magnoliopsida > Solanales > Solanaceae > Solanum > Solanum etuberosum. The sequence continues at coordinate 6,363 of JAJONR010003855.1, forward strand.
TTAGAAAAGAAGATAAATGAGCTATATGAGAGTTTTTAAAGTCATACTCTGTACGAAAAGGGCCAAAAATGTCCTAACGTATTGGAAAGGAGAAAAGGCTCAAAATGATCCTATTTCTTTCACATGGAACACTAATAGTCCCTATTCTTTGAAAAAGTGGTGCACAACACTTTAGTGAATTTTAACACAGACTAAATTTTATATGCTTTTCACGCGTTTCTAATCCTATGTTCTAACCTTCATTCTTCTCATCCCTCTTTACTAAGACACATGTAGGCAAACATATACATATAGAACTAAAGATATATGTTAGTCTTGTTTGTAACTTCTTCAGTTCATTTCCCTTAAATTGTTGGCTTCCTCCAAATGAACTGCTCGTGAAAATCATGTATCTTCAACCAGATCAACCTTAGTGAATTTCTCGAAGGGCTACACCTATGTAGGAAGGTAAAATTGTTTAAATTTCCTAGAGATTTTTTGACAATATTATGTTTCCACAGTCCTTTCACTTTTAGATGTTTAACAGTGTCTTCCTAGTCTTCCCTAACAACTATTAGTTTCTCACCCACAATTACCTCAAGTTAATAACTTAGTATGTAAATATGTTTTCTGGCTGAATGATTGGAAGTTCATTATATCAGCAAGGCTAGCTAGCTGTTGTTAACTGATAGAGATTCAATCGATTAGGTGATAGTTAGTACAAGTCAAAAGCTGTAAATTGAGTTAGCTGTGATAAAATATCGATGCATCACTAATTTAACAGAAAATTAAATATTCTACAATCAGTAACTCTCTTTTTTCTTTTCTCCATCAAAAATTCCCCAACTTTCACATAAAGCTTAGAACTTTCCACAACAAAAATCTAAAAATTCAAATTCAAATCTTCACATAGAAAGTACTAAATAAGATAAAAATTACCTTGTAAAGAAAACCTACCTAGAACACATAATAGCTCAGAACAGTATGAAAATTACCTGCTCTGAGAAATATGATAGATCTGACCCTTGATTGACATCTTCTTTGAATCAACCTGCTTCAATTCCTCTTCAGAAATCTGTCCAAGATGAACTGGAGGTGGCAAAGGTTGGATCTGTTCCTTGAAATCTCTATTGGTGAGCATGATATGGTGAACCAAAAAACTACGAGACGGCATAGTGTAAAAGAATTTGCCGGAGAGAGAGCTGTGATAGAATTTACAGTCATACTTGTACTTGGAGAAGATGAAGAAGAGGAGACCACAATATAGCTTCCTCCAACAATTGAATGAAATTGAAAATTAATCTACACTAAAATAATATATTACCATGAGTTTTTTTTTTAATAGACTTGGACATGTGATTTTATATTTAGTAATTTGGAATCATGAAATCAAATTACTGTTGTAGTGCAATTTTATTTCATGATTTTAGAATCATGTCATGAAATATCAAATTAGCCACTTTTTTAGAATTTCATATCATGATTTCACATTTTTCTATATAAAAATTGACCCATAAATTTATATTTGTAAAAGAAAATTCATCATTTTGTATTTACATAATTTTTTTTGGAAAATATTAAAGAAATGATAAAATATTCACAAAATATAAACATGATGATATATTTACTAATGATATTGATTGATACACGGCTCAAAATAAAAAAAATAGTATACTTCAACTCATGTTCAATTTTTACATTCTTATGAATTAAAGTTTCTCAATTGTTTGTAGTTTGCATCACCTCAATTTAAGTTCGAATTCATGGTTTATCGATTTCTAATTTTTTCTAACACTACAGAGCAAATGAGTTCGCTAGAGTCCGTCATCCAAAAAAGATGAAGATTACCTTATCTTTTCCTCCATTATTCACACACAAGTTATGATACCTTGCAAAAGGTCAGTATATTATATCTTGTATTTTCAATCTATGTAAATATGTAGACTAGTTAGAAGTGGCTTTGTGTTTGAAAGAAGTCAGGTTAGTTTAAGAAAATTCCACCTATATTGCCACTCGAAGGCTCTTTGAAGGAGCTTTTGAAAAACAATGTGTTCGATAAATTAATTTTAAAAGCCCTTTTAAGCAACTTAGTGCTTCACCAATTTTTTAAAAACTATTTCTAAGTATAAGTATATATTCTCAGAAGTATTTCCAAATAAGTACTTTGGAAGAAAATCTACTTTTTTCCGTTTTGGAAAACAACTTTTACTAATTTCAAAAACACTTATTTTCTCCCAAAGTTTAACCAAATATCTCACCTTTTTAATGAGAAAGTAAACACGTTGAGCATCCCAAAAGCTTAGCAAAACATAGTATAATCTTACTATGCTTGGCAATACATATGAAACTGGATAAAGAATCCACTGTGTACTACAAAAACACAGAAACGAAAAGCACAAGTTCATACAAACACAAAGAACATGAAACCTACACAAGTTTACACATTTACTCCACACCTTTAGCTCATGAAACAATATCTTCTTAAAGTCGTCAAACTGCAAGAGATTTCACCTCATCCACTTTCCAGAGGTCTTCTTCATACTTATACCACCTCATAAACCCGTTATCATTTAGAGTGCGCTGACACATGATGCATGAGTCACTCATGCAGGTTAGGAATTTGTCTAACCTAGACGCTTTTTCAAGAATTGATTCATCAAGCTCGGTCAGAATTCTCATCGGTTCGAGTGGAGGGTCTTCAGTAATTATGCAATGAGATATGTTGAGCACTTTCAACTTTTTTAACTCCTCCAAGATAATAGCCAGAGCAGGTTTAGATAACACCGTGAACCTCACACTCAATACTTCCAAGTTTGGAAGAAATGAAGCCAGTGCAGATGCAAACATCATATCACAGGGTCCCATAATTTTTAGCTCAGAAATTTTTTGGCAACTCCAGCCAATTTCCTCGATGACCCGTGCAGGATTATTTATACTTGGCATCGTTAGTGATTCAAGATCTTTCCATATATGAATAGCCCTGCACATTGTTCGATTTTTAATTTTGTTCCAAGAAGGCATAACAAGGCGTTTAAGCTGTGGACACCTGAAAAAGAGCAGATCTAATTAGATGTCTTATTCATTTTTAGAGTAATTTTTGCTTCTCTAAGAATAAAGGATAATCATAGGGATCTGATATCTCTGAAACGTTGCTTGCTATGGTTTCTTGATTTAAGTTATAATTATAATACCATAGAAAGATGAAACTTTATTGGGAGCATACCACTCGGCAGCAAAAGTCAACTGATTGTCATTAACATACAAATTGGGATGGAAGATCAATGTTTGTATGTTTCCACGACTAAGGTTCAAGCAAATATTTAGGAGTCGGGTCAATTTTTCTTGAGACGAACTGTCGACATATACGTACGGCTTCATGGGGAGTCTGATGAAATTCGATTGCAACACGGACAAGTCTAGCGTTTTCCAGAGAAGTGGATCACAACAAGCCAATCGCCATGCACGACAAACTTGAGGAATTGCATATATCAACTCGAAAAGGTCAAAGGACAGGAGTATCGTCACCAAGATATTAATATCAAGGTCCTCCCATCTTCTTCCAGGAGAATCTCTTTTTTCCATAACAACAACTTCAATCTTTCTTTCTTTTTGAAACTCCATAAAGCTTCAATCTCTTAAACTCCTGTATAAACAAGAAAGGTTATTACTTCTCTAGATCCATGTAGAATATTTGAATTTCTGACGTCAAATTGATGATGATGATTGTCTTTTTATGTCAGACCATGAAGAATAAAAAGTCAAGCCCAGAAACATAGAAGAGTGTACAAATACGTCTGACGGGTACTGTGATGCCTAAAAGTGAATAAACTAGGAAAATATAACCTAGAACAGTTGGTTGTAGATAGTGACAGAGAACTATGTTCTTGCTGGCATAGCTGATGGAAGTATCACATTTCGGATAAAATAATCATTACTGAAAGCAAAATCATACAAAAAGGGAGGAAGTAACATTGATTTGCACAAAAATTCCCTGAGGAGGAAAATTCACTGTCCTGAGCACAAGGATGGAAAAGCTGAAGACTTGTTGTATGTTTTGAAAAGCAAGACAAGTACAAAGAGAACTGGTATGGTCCCTTTGTAACCATTCCGCTCTACGCGAATTCAAATTTTCAATACTACTTTACAATAACTTAAATGGAGTGATATGGACATTGAGGATTCATATAGCTATTATTTTATGTGCAAATTGAATCGTTATATAAACAAAATGAAAATTCAGTAAATCAAAACCAACCTTGACAAAAAGTTAAACATTAATAACAAGAAAACACACATTTTATCATACCATACTAAATTACTAATAATTGAAATGTTTAGAGAACCTTGAATTCAGATCTATATGGGCAAAAATCAAATGGCTAGAAAAGGGAGAAAAGAATTCCACAAGGTATACACCGAATTCTTTTAACACCCACAACAACTTATGTAATCAAGATCCGACATGAGTAAGGAATTAATCAGAAAAACAACCATAGAGAATGTAAGAAGATGATAAGACAGAGAGAGATTTCGGACATGCCTTTAGATTGTTTATTCACGTCAGTGGGCACAAAACAAATTGGGTAAAAATTGTGGGATGTTAGTGTGCTTTGATGAGGAGTGAGAGTCGTATACAAAATCTTTGTCAAATGGAAATGGAAATGTCATCCACCTGTAAATTGATTCTGGTCAACAATCTTTAACATTTTTTCCTTTTTTGCTATCCTACCTGTTTTTTGATAAATGAAAAAAAAAAAATCAAAGTGAGATTTTGTTTTGAGTTAATACCTCTAAACTCCCTAAACTATTCACATTTTCCAGTTTAACACTTAAATTATGGGGTATTGTGGACAGTTGTTGTTAACCCCTGAACTATAGACCACGTGATATGGAGAGTGACAGTCAAAAAGAGCAATTATGTGGACCTAGTACACTGTGTGAGGTCCGTCATTTTCTCAGATTATGCAAATTGATTACTTAATTTTCTTTCTATACATATCAAAGTTATAATTGGCTGGTAAATTCTATCTAATATAGTATTATATCTAATATTTTTCTGTTTTCAGAGAGGATTTTAGTAACGATCGACGCCCTCATTTTTTAATACTTAAGAGACGTGGATTCTCTAAATTACTTGACTTTCATATTCCTTCAACTAATCACTCTCGTAAAATTCTCAGATTATACAATCTGCAATCCTTTTAAGTGTCTAATCAGTAAAGTGACCAACTAAACATTTGATAATGTTTTAGTCGTTGGGCTCGCAAGTCTATTAATTCAAAGAACACAAGACTATTAATGTTATTTATTATACACACTAAAGTAACATTGAAAGATTATGTAGTACTTGTTATTTAAAAAAAATTGAAGATGATCTTTTACCTTTGCATGTTCAAGCCATTTACCTTGTCTTTCAGTTCTCAGTAAAATGATATAAATGGAAATCAATCAGCTACATCTTTAAAATGAGATTAGAGGAAGTTGTGATAAAAATAATTCTAATGAACATGCATTCATAATCAGGAAGAGATTTAGCCGTTTGAAATATGTCAATTGCATTATTTTGAAAATCTTCAAATCATATAATTTGATTTTACATCAAGATTTAAGTGATACAAATGAAATTTACACAAATCTAATGACGTATCTGCAAGTATTTGTATTTATGAAAGGAAAAGAGAAGAAGAACAAGAAATCTCCCGAATGGTTTCCAAGAGTTCTTATGAGCATTTAAATTTGATAATGAAAATATTTAATTCTTATGTGAGAAATAGGATTTCTTCTTCTTTTCTAGAAAACAAAATAAATGAGTTATATTAGAGTTCTTAAATTCATACTCTGAACGAAAAGGGCTTAAAAATGTCCTAATGTATAGTAAAGGAGAAAAGGCTCACAACAGTCCACTATTATTTGGACTTAGACTCAAAATGATTCTATTTCTTTCACATGATGCACTTTCAGTCATAACCCTTACAATGGTGAATTTTTTAACAGAGACTAAACTTCATATGCTTCTCACGTGTTTCTGATCCTAATATCTAACCTCCATTCTTCTCTTCCCTCTTAACTCAGACCATCTGCAGGCAAACATATACATATAGAACTAAAGATATATGTTAGTCTTGTTTGTAACTTCTTCTGGTTTTCTTCCACATGACCTGCTCGTGATGGATTTTCAACCGGATTAATTTTAGTGAACTCCTCGAAAGTTAACCTGTGTATGAAGGAAAATTTGTTTAAATTGCCTAGAGCTTTTTTGACAGTATTCGACGGTCCTTTGACTTTTAGATGGTTAACAGGGTCTTCCTAGTCTTCCATAACAACTATTAATTTCTCACCTTTAATTAGTTCAAGTTAATTACTTCGTATGTAAATATGCTTCTGGTGGAATGATTGGAAGTTCATTATACCAGCAAGGCTTTCTAGCTGTTGTTAAATGGGTTGAGATTCAATGACTAGGTGACAATATTAGTACAAGTCAAAAGCTGTAAATTGAGTTGGCTGTGATGAATTCTCCACACATGGATATAGTATGACTAATTTAGCAGAAAACTAAATATTCTGCCATCAGTAACTCCTTTTTTTTCTCTACCAAAAGTTTTCCAACTTTAGCATAAAGCTTAGAACTTTCCACAACGAAAATCTAAAAATTCAAATTCAAAGTTTCACATAGACAGTACTAAATAAGATGAAATTACCTTGGAAAGAAAATATACCCAGAAGACATAATAGCTTGAACACTATGAAAATTACCTGCTCTGAGAAATATGATAGATCTGACCCTTGATTGCCATCTTTTTTGTAACACCCCGTATGCTAGAACTACCAAAGTGTAGAAATTCAGAAGTTGCAGGTGCCACCGATGTGGCCACCTACGGACCGTCGGTGGGGTCCGTGGTGGGCCACCTCCAACCACCTCCCCAGAACCCCAGAAAATCCAGCCAAGGCACGACCCACGGCCGGACCTACGGACCGTAGGCCAGACCATGGGCCGTGGTCCAGATCCGTGGATCGTAGCCTTCAGGTCCGAGCCCCAAACGTCATTCGACGACCGACCAGAACGGATCGTCGGTCCATCCACGGTCCGTCGGTCTGGCCGTCGGTGACCCCTGACAGCTTTTAAGTCAGGGGTCGTTTGGTCTTTTCCCTATGCTTTGGACACCTAAACTACATCATTTAACCCCTAAACTACGTGGTTTTGGTCAGTTTAAGCCTAGTAACTTAATTAGAATCTACCTTAGTCAATTAATTCTCCAAAATTCGTCCAATTAGAATGAAAAGAGGAGAAAGCAGTCGAGCAGCCCTAGTCCAAGAACGCAGTAAGGTTTCATCTGTTCCAGCCCCGAAATAGAAAGATTTCTCTGTGAAATTCGTCATCAGGTATGTGAGATTCCACTAGTGGGTTCCTTTCACCCATTGGGTCCCTAGAATTCAGTCAGATTCTTGATTCCCTTCATATTGCTTAGACCTAGGATTTCTAGAACTTCAAATTACTGTTGTGATTTAGCTGTTAGATGAATCCTAATCAGAATATTACGTTTTCGTAGCTATGATGCTTAATCCTTGCATGAAACTCAGAACCCTAGTGGTGTAGATTTGTTTAGTTCATGAATTACACTTGCTAGGTCAGTTTATACAGATATACATGCATCAGTTTACAAATGTTTCATTATCAGTACATTAATGTTGCATTTTCAGTTAGCATGTCAGAATTTTGAGCTATCCAGTTATTTCAGTTATGTGGTATTTTATACATTCTATTGGGAGTAGACTTAATACCGAGTTGGACTAGGGTCAGTCACCCTCATAGTCCCAGAACTACGTGCCCCCGTAGGTTAAGTCCCATATGTGGGTATTATACTTAGTGATCACGTCAGTAATGCCTCTATACCCTTGGCAAGGTATATTGGGTCCTCTCGATGGGGCGTAGACATCGGACTCCACGTTTACCTCACGTGGTTTTATGTCGGTTATTAGTAGCTCCCACAGTCAGATTCTAGTGTATTGACCAGGTTACTAGTTACATTTTCAGTATTCAGTTTCAGCATGATATGTACTTGGTCATTGCATACAGTTTAGTTATATTCAGTATATCTCAGTATCTTTATCATGTTCAGATTATACCATTGCTCAGTATGCTTTGTTCAGTTATATGTTGTTCAACTTTATCCTATACTGCATGCTCAGTACCTTTCAAGTACTGACGCATACTCTACGCTACATCTTCTCGTGATGTAGGTTCAGGTCCTCAGTACTCAGATCACGCATAGATCGATTCCCGATCTCCAGTTCAGTAGCTTCAGTGGTGAGTCCTCATCCTTCGAGGATAATAGACGTGTTTCTATATTTAATCTTTTCATTTCAGTTTTCAGTATTTGCTAGAGTTAGCTGTGGGCATGTCCCAGCATCTTTAGTCAGTTAGAGGCCTATTTCAGACATAGTACTAGATTCAGCTTTAGTTTTGAGTTTGATCTTTCAGTTGTTGTTAAACTCACAGTTTCTTTATATTCAGACAGTATTGGGTATTCCCCATCATTTCAGATATCTCATTTTTTTAGCTTCCGCATAGTATTTGTTTAAGTATGCTTATGATATGCCAGCTCAAGTTAGCTTGGGTCACTCGTGATCCTAGGTCCCGTGTTTACGTCAATGGGATAGCCTTGGGGCGTGACAAACTTGATATCAGAGCATTAGGTTTAAATGTCCTAGGATGTCTGAAAAGCCGCACTAAGTAGAGTCTTTTTCATGGGTGTGAAGTGCACCACATCTAATGAGAAGGAGGCTACGAAGTGTTTTAGGAAAAACATCACTTTCTTTGTTATTCTTATCGTACGTGCGTATGATCTACCTTCTAACTCGTCGTTATGTGTTTCAGATCATGCCTCATCGTAGAGCTAACTCCAGGAATTCTAACGCAGCTCCTCCTGTCCCAGATCAAGAGGTTTCGAATTCAGTATTTCAGAATGCGCTTAAGCTTTTGACTCAGAGTGTGACTAACCAAAACAATCAGCAGGCCCCAGTTACTCCCAATGCTAATAATGGGTCAGCTGCAGCCAGGGTTTGTGATTTCATTAGGATGAATCCACCAGAGTTTCTAGGGTCGCAGGTTGGTGAGGACCCATAAAATTTTATCGATGAGCTTAAGAAGATCTTTGGAGTGATGTAGGTAACTGGGAATGATAGGGTAGAGTTGGCATCCTACCAGCTCAAGGATGTAGCTCACATTTGGTTCACTCAATGGAAGGAAAACAGGGGTACTGATGCAGCTCCTGTGACTTGGGAATGCGTTACTGAAGGCTTTCTGGACAGGTTCTTCCCGAGAGAGTTGAGGGAGGCTAAGGCTCTGGAATTTATGAATTTGAGGCAAGGTACAATGTCAGTCCAAGAGTACGGACTCAAGTTCACCCAACTTTCCAGGTAAGAAATGTGTAAGTTTCTGTATGGAGTGTCTGATTTGGTAAAAATAGAGTGCAGAAATGCTATGTTGTTAGAGGAAATGAATATCTCTAGGCTCATGACTCATGCTCAGTAGGTTGAGGGAGACAAGCTTAGGGAAATGTCTAAGGACAACAAAAAGGCTAGGACAAGTAACTATGAGTACTCTCAGCAGAAATCGGGTGGTGGACATCGCTCGCAGTTTCAGCAAAGGTCTTCAGCTCCAGCACCTTCATCAACTAGTGATCCATCTCCCAGGTTTAGACAAGATCAGAAAAGTAAGGCACCAGGCTCTAAGTCTCAAGTGAGTGTTTCAGGTAGCAGAACCTACCCAACTTGTCCAAAATGTGGTAAGAACCATCCGGGCGAGTGTCTTGTAGGGAAAGAAGGGTGTTTTGGATGTGGTCAGTCTGGCCATAGGTTGAGGGATTGCCCTTCTGCCAAACAGGGGCAAGGAGGTAACAATAGTAGGGATCAGTCTACAGCTCCAGCAGCGCCAGCAGGTCGCCCAACTCAGTAGGGTACTTCATCTAGTACAGGTGGCGGTCAGCGCCAGAACAGGTTGTATGCTCTTCAGGCTCGCCAGGACCAGGAAGATTCTCCTGATGTGGTCACTGGTACGTTACGAGTCTTTCACTTAGATGTTTATGCTTTGTTAGATCCAGGGGCTACTCTTTCCTTTGTAACTCCCTATATAGCAGTGACTTTTAGTGTCAGTCCAGAAACTCTTTCAGAACCCTTATCAGTCTGTACTCCAGTAGGTGACCCATATAGCTAGACGGGTATACATAAATTGCCCCGTCATAGTCTCTCAAAAAGTCACCTCAGCAGATCTTGTAGAATTAGAAATGGTAGACTTTGATGTCATTCTAGGCATGGATTGGTTACATTCCTGTTATGCCTCAGTCGATTGTAGAACTAGGATCGTTCGTTTTCAATTTCCTAGCGAACCAGTCTTAGAATGGAAGGGTAGTAGCTTAGTGCCTATGGGTCGATTCATTTCTTACCTTAAGGCCAGAAAAATGATTTCCAATGGGTATATCTATCATTTAGTTCGGGTTAAGGATTCTAATTCTGAAGCCCCAACTCTTGGGCCAGTTCCTGTAGTCAATGAGTTTCCAGAAGTGTTTCCCGAAGATCTTCCCGGCCTATTTTTATTCATCCTTACAGAATGGCTCCAGCTGAGCTTAAGGAATTGAAAGAGCAGTTGAAAGACCTTCTAGATAAGGGCTTCATCAGACCTAGTATTTCGCCATGGGGTGCTCCAGTATTATTATTCGTGAAAAAGAAAGATGGGTCTCTCAGGATGTGCATTGACTATCGGCAGTTGAACAAAGTCACAATTAAGAATAAGTACCCTATTCCCAGGACTGATGACTTGTTCGACCAACTTCAGGGTGCTAGTCATTTTTTTGAAAATAGATCTCAGATCTGGTTATCATCAGCTCAGAGTCAGAGTTAGTGACATCCCGAAAACAGCCTTTAGAACTCGGTATGGTCATTATGAATTTGTAGTTATGTTATTTGGACTAACCAATGCTCCTACAGCTTTCATGGATTTAATGAACAGGGTATTCAAGCAGTATTTGGACTTGTTCGTTATCGTCTTTATTGATGATATTCTCATTTACTATAGGAATGAGGAAGAACATGCGACTCATTTGAGGGTTGTCCTTCAAACTCTCTAAGATCTCCAGTTTTTCTCTAAGTTTAGCAAATGTGAGTTTTGGTTGCAATCTATTACTTTCCTTGGTCATATAGTGTCTAGCGAAGGGATCCGAGTGGATTCTCAGAAGATTGAGGTAGTGAAAAATTCGCCCAAACCCACTTCTCCAACAGATATCAGAAGTTTCTTGGGTCTAGCAGGTTATTACAGAAGGTTCGTGAAAGGATTTTCATCCATAGCTTCTTCATTGACGAAGTTGACTCAGAAGAAGGTCAAGTTCCAGTGGTCAGATGAGTGTGAGAAGAGCTTCACCAAACTGAAAACTAGGTTGACTATAGCTCCTGTTTTGACTCTACCAGAGGGTTCGGACGGTTATGTGATCTATTGTGATGCATCCAGAGTCGGCCTAGGTTGTGTGTTGATGCAGCGAGGTAAGGTTATAGCTTATGCTTCTAGGCAACTTAGGTGCATGAGAAGAACTATCCGACTCATGACCTCAAGCTTGCAGCAGTGGTGTTTGCACTTAAGATTTGGAGACACTACTTATATGGTGTTCACAGACCATAAGAGCCTCCAGTATGTGTTCACCCAGAAAGAGTTGAATCTTCGTCAAGAGGAGATGGCTGGAATTTCTCAAAGACTATGATATGAATGTGCTTTACCATCCTGGTAAGGCCAATGTTGTAGCTGATGCTCTTAGCAGACTATCTATGGGTAGTGTAGCGCATGTTGAGGAAGAAAGAAAGGAATAAGGGAAGGATGTTCATCGGCTTGCTCGCCTAGGAGTTTGCCTTATGAACATCCCAGATGTTGGTGTAACAGTTCAGAATGGGTCAGAATTTTCATTGGTAGCGGAGGTTAAGGAAAAGCAAGACAGTGACCCTATATTGCTTCAGTTGAAAGGTGCAGTTCACCTGTAGACAGTTGAGGTTTTCTCCCAAGGGGGAGATTGTGTGCTTCGCTACCAGGGTCGTTATGTGTTCCTAAGGTGGATGAGTTGAGACAGCAGATCCTTACAGAAGCCCATAACTCCAGGTATTCTATTCATCTAGGCGCCACTAAGATGTACCGTGATCTACTGGAAGTCTTTTGATGGAATGGCATGAAGAGAGACATAGCAGATTTTGTGGCTAAGTGCTCGAATTGTCAACAGGTGAAGGTAGAACATCAGAAACCAGGAGGTATGACTCAATAGATTAACATTCCTACATGCAAGTGGGAAGTGATTAATATGAACTTCATTACAGGTTTACCTCGTACTCGCCGACAACATGATTCCATTTGGGTAATAGTAGAAAGAGTTACTAAGTCCGCTCACTTTTTAGCTTTCAAGACTACACATTCGGTGGAGGACTACGCCAAGCTTTACATTAATGATATGGTCAGGTTGCATGGGGTTCCTTTGTCTATCATCTCAGATAGAGGTCCTTAGTTTACCTCTCATTTCTGGAAGTCATTTCAGAAAGGTCTTGGTACCCAGGTAAATCTCAGCACAGCGTTTCATCCGCAGACGGATGGCCAAGCAGAGCTTACCATTCAGACCTTAGAGGACATGTTGAGAGCTTGTGTGATAGACTTCAAGGGTAGTTGGGATGAACAGCTTCCTCTTATAGAGTTCGCCTACAATAATAGCTACTATTCCAGCATTCAGATGTCCCCTTATGAGGCATTGTATGGGCATAGATGCAGATCTCCGGTTTGTTGGTTTGAAGTAGGTGAAGCAGCCTTGATAGGGCCAGATTCGGTTCATGATGCTATGGAAAAAGTTCAAATCATCAGGGATAGACTTAAGACAGCCCAGAGTCGCCAGAAGTCCTATGCAGATGTAAGGAGAAAGGACTTGAAGTTCCAAATTGATGATTGGGTTTTCTTGAAAGTGTCACCTATGAAAGGGGTGATGAGATCTGAAAAGAAAGGAAAGCTCAGTCCTAGATATGTAGGCCCTTACAAGATCTTGAAAAGGGTTGGTAAAGTGACTCACGAGTTAGAGTTGCCAGCAGAACTATCAGCAGTCCATCCAGTCTTTCACATTTCGTTATTGAAGAAGTGTGTGGGTGATCCAGCATCCATAGTACCTTTAGAAAGTGTGGCTGTGAAAGATAGTCTCACTTATAAGGATGTACCAGTTGAGATTCTTGATCGTCAGGTTCGAAGGTTGAGAAATAAAGAAGTCGCTTCGGTTAAAGTTTTGTGGAGGATTCAGTCAGTAGAGGGAGCTACTTGGGAAGCAGAAGCAGCCATGAAGGCCAAGTATCCTCATCTCTTTCCTTCCGAATCCATTCCAGCTTAAGGTAATAGTTCCTCTTCAGTTTTTCAGTTACTCGTGCGTATATTCAGTCTTAGTATCATGTTCCTCTAGTTTATACTTGCATTTTCAGAGTATTTGCATGTTCTTGGAACTTAGTTCAGTCAGATTTAAGTTGTCAGAAATTAGTGGTAGGGTTTGCAGCTCTTTCCCTCCATATTCAACTAGTTTAGTCTTCATTCGAGGACGAATGTTCCCAAGGGGGAGATAATGTAACACCCCGTATGCTAGAACTACCAAAGTGCAGAAATTTCAGAAGTTGCAAGTGCCACCGACGGGCCACCTACGGACCGTAGGGTAACCCATGGACCGTAGGTGAGGTCCATGGTGGGCAACCTGTAACCACCTCCCCAGAACCCCAGAAAATCCAGCCAAGGCACGACCCACGGCCGGAACTACGGACCGTAGGTCAGACCACGGGCCGTGGTCCAGGTCCGAGCCCCAGATGTTATTCGACGGCCGACCAGAACGGATCGTCAGTCCATCCACGGTCCGTCGGTCTGGCCGTCGGTGACCCCTGACAGCTTTTAAGTCAGGGGTCGTTTGGTCTTTTCCCTATGCGTTGGACACCTAAACTACGTCGTTTAACCCCTAGTCAATTCATTCTCCAAAATTCATCCAATTAGAACGAAAAGAAGAGAAAGCAGTCGAGCAGCCCTAGTCCAAGAACGCAGCAAGGTTTCATCTGTTCCAGCCCCGAAATCGAAAGATTTCTCTGTGAAATTCATCATCAGGTATGTGGGATTCCACTAGTGGGTTCCTTTCACCCATTGGGTCCTTAAAATTCAGTCAGATTCTTGATTCCCTTCATATTGCTTAGACCTAGGATTTCTAGAACTTCAGATTACTGTTGTGATTTACCTGTTAGATGAATCCTAATCAGAATATTATGTTTTCGTAGCTATGATGCTTAATCCTTGCATTAAACTCAGAACCCTAGTGGTGTAGATTCGTTTAGTTCATGAATTACACTTGCTAGGTCAGTTTATACAGATATACATGCATCAGTTTACAAATATTTCATTATCAGTACATTAATGTTGCATTTTCAGTTAGATGTCAAAATTTTGAGCTATCTAGTTATTTCAGTTATGTGGTATTTTATACATTCTATTGGGAGTAGGCTTAATACCGAGTTGGACTAGGGTCAGTCACCCTCATAGTCCCAGAACTACGTGCCCCCGTAGGTTAAGTCCCATATGTGGGAATTATACTTAGTGATCACGTCAGTCATGCCTCTATACCCTTGGCAAGGTATATTGGGTCCTCTCGATGGGGCGTATACATCGGACTCCACGTTTAGCTCACGTGGTTTTATGTCGGTTATTAGTAGCTCCCACAGTCAGATTCTAGTGTATTGACCAGGTTACTAGTTACATTTTCAGTATTCAGTTTCAGCATGTTATGTACTTGGTCATTTCATACAGTTTAGTTATATTCAGTATATCTCAGTATCTTTATCATGTTCAGATTATACAATTACTCAGTATGCTTTGTTCAGTTATATGTTGTTCAGTTTTATCCTATTCTGCATGCTTAGTACCTTTTAAGTACTGACGCATACTCTGCGCTATATCTTCTCGTGATGTAGGTTCAGGTCCTCAGCACTCAGATCACGCATAGATCGGTTCCCGATCTCCAGTTCAGCAGCTTCAGTGGTGAGTCCTCATCCTTCGAGGACAATAGACATGTTTCTATATTTAGTCTTTTCATTTCAGTTTTCAGTATTTGCTAGAGTTAGTTGGGGGCATGTCCCAGCATCTCTAGTCAGTTAGAGGCTTATTTCAGACATAGTACTAGATTCATCTTTTGTTTTGAGTTTGATCTTTCAGTTGTTATTAAACTCATAGTTTCTTTATATTCAGACAGTATTGGGTATTCCCCATCATTTCAGATATCTCATGTTTTTAGCTTCCGCACAGTATTTGTTTAAGTATGCTTATGATATGCCAGCTCAGGGTTAGCTTGGGGTCACTCGTGATCCTAGGTCCCGTGTTTACGTCAAGGGGATAGCCTCGGGGCGTGAAATTCTTCTCCAATTCCTCTTCAGAAATCTCTCCAAGTTTAAATGGAGGTTGCATCCGTTCCTCGAAATCTCTGGTGGTGAGCACGATCTGACGAACCAAAAAACTCCGAGACAACATAGTGTAAAAGAAATTGCCGGAGAGAGAGGTGTGATAGAATCTTCCCATGTTTGCCATAGCTCTACAGCCATACTTGTACTTGGGGAAGAAGAGGAGGAGGAGACCACAATAGCTTCCTTCCATTATTGAATGAAATTGAAAATTAATCTACACTAAATATTACATAACATTGATTATTATTTTTTATTGCTGGTTAGTGTTGGGTATCATAAGGCAAACCTTGAAAGAGCAAGAACATAAATGAGAAATATATAAAAAGAGATAAAAATATTTAATGTGATTTGATCCATCAATCTACATCCACAAGAGGAGTCTATTATATATAAATGAGAGTACTCAATATCGAGGAAAGAAATGTCTCACACAATTCATTTGGAATAAAAAGAGGAAAGTACACCAATATCAAGAAGAGAAATACCTCACATAATTCATTCAGAATAAAAAGAAGTTCACATAAGTGTTAACATAACACTTGTGTCACAAATTCTCCCTTTACACAAAATTTTCAAAGCCCGTAGAACTACCTTGTGAATGCTACTAATTATAAGAAATGAACCTATTTATAAAGTCATGAACATTTTCCTACAAGAGAAAATACTAAACCAATATGAAAACTTTGTGTTTTCGTTTTAGAAAAATGAAAACTCAATTATGAAAAGAAATCGGGGCAAATACCGAACACTTACCTATTGTATTGTAAAATTAGTTTAAATATCATACTTGTGTTGATTGTATTTAATTTATTGTATTGCCCTCTAATGAAGTGAACCCCCACCAATAACTAAGATTGCTCAGGGTTGGATAATCTACTAAATGTTGATTAAGTGTGGTGGATATAGGTTACTTAAGAAGAGAGAGTCGTTGTATCATTCTTTAATTTTAAATATAATGTTTAATTTGATATAAACCTATCAATTGGGTCGGTCCATCCGATTTCGGCCCATTAAGGCAAGCCTGATAAGGGCCCGCTCCGATATGATCCGGACCGACAACTGAGCCCCTATATTAGTAGGGTGGGCCGGTCCGGATTATTTTCACCCACAAACCGGTAAGGCGGCCCACCGATGCACTGGTCCGGAGCGGCTTGGTAATAAAAAAAATTAAAAAAAATTGTGGGTGATATCTGTTGGGTCACTTTATGAAAAAGTGGCTAAAATGGCTTCTTTCTGAAAAAATAAAATAAATAAGTTTATCATATATATAAATGTAAGTATTCTATTATATTAAGTAGTATATATTAGAAGTATATATATAATATAATGTAAGTATCCTATTATATTAAGTAGTATATTTAGTATATATTACAAGTATATATATAATAAAATTTAATATACCATTTACAGGATCTTTTGAAGACAGGCGGTAATCTGCGCTGTCAACTTAGATCTAGTTTAGCATCCGAATCTAAGGAAAATCGAATCGAAATATATATGATTTTTTATATAGTTTTATGATTGTATGGAATGATCTATCCCTTTTACCCGAGCAAGGGGCCTGTCAAGATTTAATACGTATTTTTATTGAGCCCATGTGTCTAGCAGTTCTAACCGGGTATAGGCGCCCTTTTTCAACTCCTTAACGGGATTAGAACCACGGCTGGCTAGACGAAGTCACAAAGACAAAGCCAATAAAAATAGTATTGAATCTGACTGTACCACCATCTTGGAACCAAATCAAGAAACCATATATAAATTTATTTATATTTTGATAAAGTCTAGACATTTCATAGTGAATATAAAAGAGAAGCTAGTTAATCGACATAGATATGAATATTATAATAAGTAGTATATTTAGTATATATAATATAATGTAAGTATTCTAATATAATAGATAGTATATTTTGTGTATATTTAGTATATATTAGAAGTATATACATAAATAGATAACAACACATTATATTAATAAGTAGAATATGTAGTAGTAGAATATGTAGTATACATTAGAAGTATATACATAAATAGATAACAATACAGTATATTAATAATTGACTCAAATTTGGAATAAATAATTAATAAACATTAATTTTAAAAAATAGCCGACCTAGCCCGACCCATTATTGGAAACCAGGCCTGACCCATCAGGCCCGGTAGCAAAATCCTAATCAGGCACGGACCAGTTTTTTTGTCTTCTTTCACTGTTTCGATCGGTACCAACCCGGCCCATTATTGGGGGAACTGGGTTCGGCCCGATTCGGTATATCGATATCAAAAAAATCAATGGACCGGGCTAAACAGGTTTATTTTGATAACTACTCAAATTTTATTGTATTGTTGTGTAAAGACTAATTATTTTGCTACGCGAATTTGTAGTGATCGCATTCTTAACTCTTTTTTTCTCATTTTATTTTTATTTTTATTTTTTAATAATCATATTTTATCATTTATCTTATCTTTTTTAAGGTAATTCTATTTCTTATCCTAGTTTTTCATAAGTTTATTCTTTGAATTAATGATGGATTACAGTATATCATGTTAAAAATGATATAATTACCGATAAAAACTATGGAGAAATAGTAAACACTCCTTCATTGTTATATCTCCTATAATGAATGAAGTATTGTCTAACATGTGATGAATGTTTAGATTTAGTAACTTGTCCCTGTTAGCAAACAGATTGTTGTCTCAGTGCTATCTAATGCTCATATTCCTACAATTCATAAAAAAAATTGCTATCGGTATTGGTATAATTACACAAACTAATTGCTTAATAATTAATTTTCGTGTAATTTGCATCTTTGATAGGTCATTTATATTTATTTAACTATATAGAACAATACAAAGTGAACGAACAACTCCCAAAGTAGGTAAGATTTTAGGGAAAACTATACAAAGTACACCTTAAAAATAAATTATTTATGCGAAATTATCTCATCCCATATTAATTTTGAAAATGTCTAGACGGTCAAAATTATTTATCCGAGATGCCCCTTAGTTTGCATGGATCAATGCTCCTTTTGTTCTTCTTTTTTGTCTTTTTATTTATTGTCTTTGTACTTCAATTATTACTTTTGACCAATCATTTATTGTATTTATACTTCAATTTATTACTTTTGTCATATTATTTATTGTCTTTATACTTTAATTTATTACTTTTGTGCTGTCACTGATTACTTTTGTCATTTTCTTATTTATTATTCTAATTCTTACTTTTATCCTTTTCTCATTTGTTATCTAATCTCTGTTTACTTTTACCTGTTATATTTGAACTTAACATACTCATTAAAAAGATAATGTTTGACATGATTATTATACTACTCTCTACTCTCTCTACTCTCTCTCTCTCTCTATATATATATAGTAAAACCTCACTAAATTAATACTCAGTAAATTAATAATCTCTCTAAGATAATATTTTCTTCCGGTCCCGACTTGGGTGAATGGAAAAAATCATTAATTTCAATAAAATAATAAGATAATATATTTTCAGAAGACCCCTGTATAAATATATGGTCCCATCAATATTATAAATTAATAATTCTTTAAATATACAAATATATCTAAGACAAGTGAAATATGATTCTATTGTGTTTTTCTTGTTAAAATTTGAATCTAGTTGAATCTTATCTCTAACTTTTCTTATTGCATCAAAAAGTTATGGTGTTGTCTTTTCGAACCGCACCATAAAATTGTGAAGAGTTCTAGATGTGATAAGTGTTTTCTTAAGCGTAACTAGTTGCAACAGTATTGCATCATCTTAAACTTCATCATCAACGTTGTTTTTTCTTATGGTATCCACAATTTCTTCTAAGTAATTGACCCCTGAACATGTATCACTTTCATCCGGGTAATCCAAAAGGTTATTGACGTCAACTTTTTGTGGTAACCGGGATCATTAATCATGACCTCAATTTCATGAATGACGTTTTCACAAAACACTCTTTAAATTAATAAATATTAATTTATCGATTAAATAATATATCTACAAAATAATAATATTTCATGGTCCCACCTAAATTAATTTATAGAGGTTTTACTATATATATATATATATAGATATATATATAGTTTCTTTTTTGTTTCTGCAAAATGAAAACAAAATATATACTCTTTCTATTTTAATTTGATTGTCATGTTTTGACTTGGCATGAAGTTTAACAAAGTAAAGAAGACTTTTTAATTTTGTGGTCTATTGCATGATTGAGACATTCCTCAATGATACCATGATAATCTATAGATATATTGTGATGATATGATGGAGGAATGTGGAGTGTCTCACTGAAGGATTAAAACTGACCTCAATGGTACTATGTTAGTATACAGATGCAATGTGATTGTATCATGAAGGATTGGGGTATTTAACTGAAAGACTGAAACATACATCAATGATACCATGAAAATAATATATATATATATATATATAGAGAGAGAGAGAGAGAGAGAGAGACACACACAAGAAAACTCCATTGATACCATGTCAGTATATAGATATACTTCAATGGTATCATGAAGGTCTCCCTATAGTATTGAAGCGTACATCAATACATGATTTGAGGAGTGTTGCAGATTATATGAAATAGTCCTTAATGATATCATGTTAATATATAATATGTTGTGATAATATCATTAATTAAGAAATTATGAGTTCATTTTTTTGAAGGACTGCTCATTTGTCAATGATAGCATGCCATTATATATATATATATATATAACGTGTTGGTATCATTGAGAAATGAGTTAGTTTTACATGAATGAATGTAGGAACCTTAATGATACCATAAAAATATATAAATATATTGTTATTGTATCATTAATGTATGAGTAGTTTTGTGAATGAAGGAAACCTTAATGCTATCACAATAATATACACATATATTATGATAGTATTATACATAATCTGAGGAGTGTTACTAATTATATAAAAAAAAATCTTTAATGATATCATGTCAGTATATAGACATATTGTGATGGTATCATAGAGGTCTCACTGAAAAATTGAAGCAGACATGAATGATACCATGATGGTATATAGATATATTGTGATGGTATCATGGAGGTATCACTGAAGGATTGAAGCAAACATCAATGATATCATGATAGTATATAGATATATTGTGATGGTATTATGGAGGGTCTCACTAAAAGATTGAAGAAAACATCAATGATACCATGACATTATATAAATATATTGTAATGGTATCATGGAGGTCTCACTGAAGAATTGAAGCAACAACCAATGCTACCATGAAAATATATATTAAATTAAATTGTGTTAAGAAATAAAGAATACTATGATTTGAGAGGAAAAAAAAAGAGAAAAGAAAAGGAAAGAAACAGAAAATAAAATAAATTGAAAAATAAAAAAAATAAAAAAAACAAAAATTAAAGGAGCCAATATAGGAGAAAAAAGGAAAAAAACGAGAAAAATAAAAGCAAGAAAAAAATTAAATAAATAAAGAAATAAATGAGAAAAAAGAAAAGAAAAGGAGTACATAAAATATATATTTTTAGTAATTTTGATTTTAATAAGTAAGTTAATGATTTTAGTATTTTTTTTAATTACTTCTTGTTGTAGTCTAATTATTTAATTTTCCTACATTTTTATTAGTCTAAAAAAAGGTTAGCTACTATAGTTATTTTTTGAATTTTATTGTATTTTTTTTATAAAAAACAAAAGACAAAAAGGAAGAGAACAACCTTTCACATGAAAAGAAATGCTAATCTTTTCCAAAACAAAACAAACAAGCAATGAAAATACAAAAGAGCGTTGATGTCATGCTGACGTCGGATTGAGGAAAGAAAAAAGTAGTCATTTTGAATAATTATTGAAGTGACATCAAAATAAAGGGTAGGAGTGTGCAATAACTTTACTGATATGGGGCATGGACTTAGTTTTTCCAAAATTTTGATCATTGGAGTTTTCAAAATTTACACTTCATGATATCTTTAAAATAATAAGATAAATAAGGTGAATACTTCATTAGAGAAAAGCTTCAACAAAATATTAAGGAAATACATTTTTCCTTAAAACTTTTACGTTTTAATGAAACAAAAATTTTGGGAAAAAATTAAAAATAATTGCAATTTTGTTGGCTCTTCACGCACCTATATCGGGTGAACCTCATTCTACATGTCAACTCCACAAAAAGTGTTAAATTGATACAAATTTCAAATTGTGTAAATATTCGATATGACTATTTCTATATTCTAAGTGTCTAAATAAAAAGTTATTCCAACTTAAATATCTTCTTATGTGCTCAACCTTAAACCATGTCTTGTCTTTCCTTTTCTTTTCTTTTTAAAAAAAAAAGAAAGAGAAAATTACATAATTAGACAAACATGTGATATGTATTTGCAATATACCATTATAATTTGAAAGAATTATAATTTGTAGTTATAGTTAGAATTTTGTAGCTATTTAATTTCTCTCTCATATCTTCTTTCTCCCTTTCTCCCTCGCCCCTCTCTCTACACTCTCGCTTGTCTCTCTCATTTCTCTCTGTCATCTCTCCCTTGCCTCTCTCCTCTCCCTGACCCCTCTCTCTCGCCTCTCTTTGCCTCCTCTCTCTCAATACAAATGATAACAATTAATTATACAAATACAAATAATAGCATTAATATCAATTACCCGAATAAAAATGATTCAACTATACAAATCCTTTTTAGTGATACAAAATACTAATATACATGTATTTGCTGGTACAATATTGATACAAATGATAACAATCAATTATACAAATACAAATGTTGAACTTCATACAATTATATTCGCTAAAAGAAGGCTTAAAAATGAATGCATCTAACACAATGAGTTCTTGGTGGTTCAAGAAATTCTGTAAATATTATGAAACTCACGAAACAGTGATAGTTTGAAAGAGTTCTAAACAATTTACTCAACAAAATTTCCATGTGCGTACTGCCACTTGAAACCCTTTGGAGGAGCTTTTGAACTGTGATCTTCACATAACATGTCATTTTCCTCTGACGAATATTTTATTACAAGTTTATGCTAATTAAGGGTGTTTGTAAACATCCAATAATTTAGATATGAAACTCATGAAACGGCGCCAGAAGAGTGAGCTTACAATGCTCGGCAATACATATATAAATGGATACAAGGTTGTTAAAGATAATAGACTTAAAACTTACAAAATTACAAAACAGAAGTAAGAGTTTAAGAAAGTAAATAAGACTTTTGAATCTTGTGATTTTAAGTTAAAGATATGTTAAATGTATAAGATTCAAGATGTCCTTTTATCTTGAGGTCTTAAACATATCAGGTGGAACGTTAAAATTAAGTGTCCATTTGAATTAGCTTATTTTTAGGTGTTTTTAACTCTTAAGCACTTTTTAGTTTTGAAAGTGTTTGAAAAGATTAAAAAGTGCTTTTAAGCACTCGCTCAAAAAAAGTTTTAAAATAAGTTAAAAGCCAAAAATAGGGTATCCTCTACTTATGACTTTTAGCTTCTGACTTATAAGTTACATTTTTTAAACCCATCCAAACAGACTCTAAATAGCTGCTAAAAAAAGGAAAGAACCATTCTTTTTTAAAAGAACTAAAAAAAAGTAGGCCAAATAAACTGAAATGTTGGGAGTATGTTTTCATATACAAAAGTTTACACATTGTACTGGACCTTTTAACTCATGAAGCAATACATTCTCAAATTGCAAGAGATCTCACCTCATCCGCTTCCAAGAGGTCTTCTTCATACTTATACATATGTTTCATATACACAACTTCACACAGTTTACTGGAATTTAACTCATGAAGTTGTACATTCTTAAAGTTATCAAATTTCAAGAGATCTCACCTCATCCACTTTCAAGAGGTCTTCTTCATACTGATACATATATTTCATATACACAACTTCACACATTTTACTGGACCTTTAAATCATGAAGCAGTACATTCTTAAGTTGTCAAATTGCAAGAGATCTCACCTCATCCTCTTTCAAAAGGTCTTCTTCATACTTGACATATATTTCATATACAAAACTTCACACATTTTACAGGACCTTTAAATCATGAAGCAGTACATTCTTAAAGTTGTCAAATTGCAAGAGATCTCACCTCATCCACTTTCAAGAGGTCTTCTTCATACTTATACGCATGTTTCATATACACAACTTCACACATTTTACTGGACCTTTAACTCATGAAGTAGTACATTCTTAAAGTTGTCAAATTACAAGAGATCTCACCCCATCCACTTTCAAGAGGTCTTCTTCATACTTATACATATGTTTTATATACACAACTTCACACATTTTACTGGACCTTTAACTCATGAAGCAGTACATTTTCAAAGTTGTCAAATTGCAAGAGATCTCACCTCATCCACTTTCCAGAGGTCTTCATACTTATAACCCCTCATGAACCTTCATCATTTCGAGTGTGCTGACACATGATGCATGAGCCACTCATGAAGGTTAGTAATTTGTCCAACCTAGACGCTTTTTCGAGAATGGATTCATCAAGCTTGGTTAGAATTTTCATTGATGCGGGTGGAGGGTCTTCAGTAATTATGCAATGAGATATGCTGAGCACTTTCAAATTTTTTAACCCCTCCAAGATAATAACCAAAGAAGGATTAGATAACACCGTGCACCTCACACTCAGCAGTTTCAAGTTTGGAATAAATGATACCAGTGCAGATGCAAACAGCATATCAAAGGGCCCTATATCTTGAGCTCAGAATTTTTTTTGCTACTCCTCCCAGTTTCCTCAATGAAATATGAAGGATTTTTTTATTCTAGGCATCGTTAGTGATTCAATATCTTCCCATATATAAATAGCCCTGCATATTATTTGCTTTTTATTTTGTTCCAAGAAGGCATAACAAGGTATTTAAGCTGTGGACACCTGAAAAGAGAAGATCTAATTAGATGTCTTATTCATTTTCACAGTATTTTTTGCTTCTCTAAGAATAATGGAAAATCATAGGGGATCTGATATCTCTAAAACGATGATTGTTGAATGCTTTCTTGATTAAATTATAATTATAATACAAGATCTCATTATAATACTGTAGATTGATGAAAGTTTATTGAGGGAATACCTCTCAGTAGTAAAAGTCAACTGATTGTCGTTAACATACAAATTGTGATGGAATATCAATATTTGTATGTTTCCACGACTGAGGTTCAAGCAAATATTTAGGACTCGGGTCAATTTTTCTTGAGACGGACTGTCGACATATACGTAAGGCTTCCTTGAGATTCTGATGAAATTTGATTGCAATACCGACAAGTCCAGCGTTTTTCAGGGAAGTTGATCACAACGAGCCAATCGCCACATATTACAAACATGAGCAAGTCCAGCAGACAATTCAAAAAGGTGAAAAGACTGGAGTATCTTCACCAAGATATCAAGGTCCTCCCATATCCTTATAGGAGAATCTCCTGCCTCCATCACAAAAAACCCAATCTCCTAAACTCCTGTAGAAACAAGAAAGGTTATTACTTCTCTAGATCTATCAAGATTATTTGAATTACTGATGTCAAATTAATGTTGTTGATCACCATTTTGTATTCTTGTATACTCAGACCATAAAGAATAAAAAGTTAAGCCCTGCAATACAAAGAAACATAGAAGAATGTACAAATACATATGAGGAATACTGGGATGCCCAAAAGTGAAGAAACTAGGAACATGTGAACTGAAACTTAAGTTGGTTGTAGATAACAGAGAACTAAGTTCTTGCTGCCATAGCTGTCGGAAGTATCACATTTTGGATAAAAATAATCACTAAGGAAAGCAAAATTATACAAAAAAGGAGGAAGTAACCTTGATTTGCACATAAAATTCCCTAAAGAGGAACATTCAATGCCCTGAGCAGAAGGATGGAAAAGCTGAAGACTTGTTATATATTTTGAAGAACAAGACAAGTACAAAGAGTACTGGGGAATGGGACAAGTGTCTGCTGACAAAGATACATATAGTTTCTAGGAATCAAAAAGAAGGGAATGCAAAAACTTAATCCTCCATCCCTTCCTATTTTACGTGAATGGGAATGAAAATAAATTAGCTATCCTCATTGTGGTATGTTAGCAAAGAGTAGTAGTTGTTAAAAAACTAGGTGGAAGGAAGAAACACCATGTCAAAGTTTGACTACCATTCATTGAATGAATTCCTTAAACTTGTGTGGTTCATACAACAATAACTATGCCTTAATCTCAAATGTGTGGTTCCTTTGTAACCATTCGACTCTATTCGGGTTCAAATTTTAATACGACTTAACAACTTAAATGGAGTGATATGGAAATTAAGGATCATATAGCCGACTCCGACTTGTTTGGAATTGAGGTGGGGTTGTACTTTACAACAACTATGCTTAAAAGCTAAACTAGTAAAGGTCAGCTATAGGAACACTCAATATCCATTCCGCTCCATTTGGAGAAGTTTCATTCCAATATTAAGATAATTATTAAGGATTCTATATTACTAAAGGTTTTTCTATATTATCTACCGAAATACAAGTCCGTAATGAACTAAAAGGACTCCTGGAAAACAAAATACTTAATATTAGTGTAGCAACATAAAATAACCTTAATCCTAACCATTGAAACTAGTATGGATCTTGTGCTTCATTTATATTTTGTTTTTTGGCTAATTCAACAAGAATCTCAAGAACTTGTAAGTCCTTTGAGACAACTTTGTCCATGTGATTGAATTGTTACCTCGTCCATTTTAAAACATTCAACCATCACAAAGTCACACTGGTGCATTTGAACATCTAAAGTAGTCATTTCCAAACTATAATTAAAAGCCTTCTTTTCTTTTATCCTCTGCATGTGCTTTTTGTAACTTGGCATAATCATCACTTATTTTGTCTAGTTTTGTATGAACACACACAATCATACCATTCAAATTTTTACAACACTCATTTTTTGATAACGTCGGACCTCAGATACACAACATTCATGCATACACCATCATTGGTCTCACAACTATCTTATAAAACCTATCCTTCACGCTGGTATGTATCCCCTTATCGCATATCACTCCTCCATTTCAACTATAGGGCTTTAACTTATGTGTTGCGTCTTCGTCTACTAGACTATCACACCATTGACATGGAAACAGAGCCTAGACATATGAATGATCTATGTGAACTCACTTTGATGATCTCAGACCTGAATATAGAAGTGTTGTTGTAAATTAACGATCAATGTGATACTAGTTTATCCTTACAAGAGGAATTAAGAAGAGAAATGGTATCAAATATTTTGTAATGTCCTGAAATAAAGTGTCATATAAATTGGGAGAAATAGAGTGTTGATAACAACAATTCAATAACAGAACCAATGATAGTTAGTAGTGGGATCTGTATATGACTAAATTCTAAATTGAAAGCCAAACTAGCCAGTAAAACTGATGACCTGGAAGCCAACGCCGACCCAACCTTTGTGTGTATGTGTGCAGGGGGAGGTCTACGCCTACTAAATCCATCTCTTACTCAAATTTTCCAGTGATGTCTGAGAATTCTAATTAACGTTAAGATCATGAATATCCTACCAAATACAGTATATCCCTCCAACCCTATATCTACATTTTTCAATTGCTTTCCCAATAAAGTGAGGAAATTTAATTCTGAGATTTTGTTAGGCTGTTCTCTAAACTTTCTTTTCATAAATTAGTAAGCTCAAATGTACTACTCTTTTGCATCTTCTGGATGCTTTCAGTGAAACCTTTTACTTCGTCAAAATAAAAATAGAAAAATCTTTCCCATCAATTTCTCAAACTACTAATCATGTATCTAGAGTTTACAGGCTAGATGTCCCGAAACCCAATTTTATTTTTGTAAAAAAGAAAAGATGAAATAACCGAAGCACCATTTGCATTTAACATACGCAGGTAAAAAAAGTTGTAATAATATTCCAAAAGAAGCTAGGTTCTCAATTGGAGTACAACGAGAATTGAATCGTCGCGACAACAAAATGATAAATCAGAAGTAAATTAAAACCAATCTCGACAAAGATTTAAACTTTAAGAACAAAAAAAATATTTATTTTATCATACTATACTAATAATTGAAACACTGAAAACCAGAAAAAAAAACTCAAAAAAGTATAAATTCAAACCTGTATGGGCAAAACTCAACTATTTCTGCAGTTAAATTCCATCAAGTGCCAAAAAAGGGGGGGAAACGTTTCACAAGGTGTACACTGGATTCTCCTAATACCCACAACAACTTTTGGAATTAAGATCCAACTCGAATAAGAAATTAAACCAAAAATCAACCTTAAAGAATGGAAAAGAAAGAGAGAGACATTTAGGACACGTCTTTAGAACATAGGTAAACTATTGTGAATAGCATACAAATGTTGGATAGTTGGTTCACTTTATAGTGTGTAAAAGAATGGGTGAAAATGAGGAATGATAGTGTAGCTGTGATGATGAGTGAGATTCGGATACGAGGAACTGATTATAATAACCCCCATACATTAGCAGGTGCCCGGTTGTCAAACACTAATCTTAATGAGAGCATCCAAATGTAAGTGTCCTCATATCTACACCTACTAAAATTTGATTCTGGTCAACAGTTTTAACTTTTATTGCTTATTATGAGAATAGTTAAAAGTACCATCTTTTCTACATATTTTTGACAAATGAAAAGAATTTTATTTTCTTCCTATATAGAAAATATTTGTATTAAAATTTCTCTTTAAGAAGGTGAACTAATGTTATAGATTTTTTTTCTTAATTCTTATTGGGATTTTGAAGAGAGAAAATAATTCTTAGTATACATTTTCATAATCACGCTTCACTTTATTATTTAGGTTTTCAGCAAAAACGTACACATTTTTGTTTACTCGAAAAACAGTTGAATTTGTTATGAGGTTAAGGTAACGTAGAATGATTGACTTGCAAAATAGAGACTAAGTATATATGTATCTTGGCAAACATGTAAAGAACGCCAATAAACACTTAAAACTCTTCCCTGGCACTAGAAAATCACCCTACTACCCATTCTCTCCTCCGGGAATCTTATAGTATTAAAATCTTACGTAACACCCAAGAAATATCCCTTCTCCACAAACCTACCCCTAATTCCTCCTAAAATATCTCTTTAGATCCCTCCCCCACAACTCCATAGATCCCTTCCCACCACAATGGATTTCTTCCCGATGTCATGGGAGTTCATAAAACCAATATTTTGGGGGCAATCAATCACTTCCACTAACACTGCTATATGGTGAGATCATGTAATTCCACTTTAACCTCATTGGTTCCTAAGAAGATTGGGGCTATGGAAATGAGAGAGTTTAGACCTATAAGTCTTGTTGGCAGTGTAGATAAAATAGTTTGGTTCTTCCCGAAGTCGTAAGAGTTCATAAAACCAGATATCTTGGGGCAATCAATCACTTCCACTAACACTACTATATGGTGAGATCTTGTTACGTCATTGTCACCTCCATGATTCCTTAGAATATGAGGACTATTAAATGAGAGACTTTAGACCTATAAGTCTCATTGGTAGTGTCAATAAAATAGTGGCCAAACTTTTAGCAGAAAGGTTGAAGAAGGTAATTGGAAAACTGGTTTCTAGTCACTAAATGCATTTATCAAGGGAAGACAAGTAACTGAAGCATCCTTAATTGCTACTGAGGTCATGGATTGGAGGATTAAATAAGGAGTCACCGGATTCATGTGCAAGCTTGATTAAGAAAAGGCTTTTGACAAGTTAAATCGATTTTCTATTACGAAGAAAATGGGCTTTTGCACCAAATGGCTTAAATGGATTAGATATTATATCTTCATAGTCAAATACTCAATCTTGATACATAAAGGACCAATGAGGGTTTTCTTTCCACAGAAATGAATCAGACAAGGAGAGCCTCCCTCCCCATTTATGTCCATCTTGGCTATGGAAGGACTACACAAGATGTTGGAAAAGGTTAGGCAGTTGCAATGGATACATGGATTTAGTGTGAGTTCAAACTCAGGAAAAACTTTTACCATTTCTCACTTACTATATGTTGATGACACTCTATTTTTTGTGATGCAAAGAAGTCCCAAGTCTTCCAACCCGAATCTTACACTAATCTTTTTTGAAACTTCATCGGGTTTACACATCAACATGTTGAAGAGTATTATCTAACCCCGTTAATGATGTCAATAACACAGAGAAGCTTGTAGAAATTTTGGGGTTAAACATTGGTTCACTTCCTAGCACTTATTTAGGCATCCCTGGGGTGCCAAATTTAAGTTTGTGATATTTGGAACGGGATGGTGGAGAAATTTGAGAAAACATAATTTACTTGGAAACTTCAATATCTCGCTTTGGGTGGAAGACTCACACTTATCAATAGTATTCTAGAGAGTATACCAACCTATTTTATGTCCCTGTTTCCCATCCAAAACAAGGTGCGAGGATCAGGAGACATTTCCTATGGGAAGGTGTTATTTTAAGCTGATTTGAAGTTTTGATAATTTAACAAACTTCTAGATCTAACAAGGGACCTGGTCGAGGAAAGACTATATGTGAAAAACACAATAAGACAGTTGTCTAAAAGCTGCCAACTCTGCCAACATGTCTTTTCATAGCAGGCTCAGCCAATGGCTTTGTCCCAAGGGGTTTGTGTCCATTTGATAATAGTCTCTTCTCCAAAGACTCAACTTAAGTTTTGGGAAACAAAGTTTTGAATTCTTAAAATTCATAAGCTTACAAAGAAAAAGCCATATTCAAGGAAGAACACTGCTCATTCTCAACAAGGGGCCTGATGCCTGATGGAGTGCTAAAGCATCTTTGTTGTATTTTGAGCTGTGTCTTGTGTTCTTATATTGTAAATCTACTCCTAAGTTATAAAGGATAGTAGATCAGTTGCTTATCTAAGTCTTTAGGTTGAGTCGGATTAACTAAAGTTAGTTAGTCGAACAATCTATGTTTAAGTCAAGCCTCCTTACATCATTGCTTTGATGTTCTCTTGTGTAGAGTTGCCTAAAAGTGTCAACTAGAGTTAGTTGATGTGTGGGTGCAGCAGAGTTGCTGCTTGTTTATGCTCTTATCTTCGATATCTGAGTTGGTGGGTAGAATTAGTCTTGTTGGGTTCTTGAACTCTTATTCAACTAGAGTTAGTTGGTTTAGTGGGTAATAGAGGTATTGCTTAGTTTCCTTTGTAGTAGAGTTGCTACAGTAAGGGGGAAGGGATTAAGAGTTTAATACCTAGGTTACAATAGTTTGTAATCTGAAGCTTTGCACTGTTTTGAGTGAAATGGAGTTTGGGTTGATATCTTGTAAGTACAGGTCGTGGTTTTCATCTCCCTTGAGCAAGGAGGTTTCCACGTAAAATCCTTGTACTTGATTTACTTTGAGTTATATATTTTCCGCACTATTATTCTCTCGGGGGACCTAGTTCAGTGATCACTGGTGGACGCATACATTTTAACAGAAGGAAATAGCAGCACTCACAAGTTCCACCTGATAAAATGGGACCAAGTTTTGCTTCCAAAATGCAATGGGGGTCTTGGGGTTAAGATCTGGCAATTCATAACAAATCCTTACTTATGAAATGGCATTAGAGATTTGGCTATGGTGATGGTAGCCTCATGAAGGATGTGATCATTGCTAAACACGGTTGGAAGTACAACTGGAGTTCTAACATCGTAAATCTGCCTTATGGAGTTGGGCCTTGGAAATATAGTCTCTAAATTCCCTCATGGAATTCCCTTCAAACCTGGGGATGGTGTGTATATCAAGTTCGAGAAGGATTGATGGTGAAACAATACAACTTTCATGGAGGAATATCCCAATATCTTCAACATTGCTATGGATAAGGACTCCTCAATTGCGCAAAACAGGACCAACACTTGGGATGTGCATTTGAAAAGGTTTTTGCAGGACTTGCAACTTTGGAGTTTGATGGAAATGTTAGCAAAGGTGGAAGCTCACAGTTTTGATGAAAGTAAACCAGATAGGCTAAGGTGGGGAGGCAAAGGTATATTCACAGTTAAAGAAAGCTAGACACAAGTATCCTAACAAAGTCAAGTACTTGATAAATGGCCATGGAAGCTAGTATGGAAGACCATATACCTATGAAGATTAAATGCTGCAGCTGGATCACACTAACCAATGCTTGTCTTATGCTAGACAACCTGAATAGGAAAGCATTGCAGTTGGTCAACATATGTTATTTTTGCAAGATAGTTCGGGAGAGAGTCAGCCACTTCTTCCTTCACTGCCCATTAGCATATGATCTCTAAAATATGTTCCTATGTTTTTTTAACTGAAGTTGGGTGATGACACAAAGATTCAGAGATGCTTAGATGTCTTGGAGTCTACAAATAGTTGATAAGACCATCAGAAAGATCTGGAATCAACAACAATGCTTTACAGACTTTTAAGTTATTAGCATTTTTGTTACCTCTTGGACTATAACTTCATTTAGATTGAAAAATCATCCATTGAATATGTGAAAATATTTGAAATACCTTGTTGAGAGACACATGGGAAATGAAAAAAGTCTTAAAAATGAATCCATCAAACACAACGAGTTCATGGTGGTTCAAGAAATTCTACAAATATCTAATAATTTAGGTATGAAACTGACAAAACAGTGACAGTTTGAAAGAGTTTGACACTATTCACTCAGCAAAATTTCCATTTGTGTACTACCACTTGAAACTCTTTGGAGGAGCTTCTGAACCGTGATCTTTATATAGCATGTCATTTTCCTCAGAGGAATATTTTATCACGAGTTTATGCTAATTAAGGGGTATTCTGTAAATACCAAAAAATTTAGATATGAAATTCGAAAAATTTAAAAGAGTGAGCTTACAATGCTCGGCAATACATATGTAAATGGATACAAGTATGTTAAAGAGAATACACTTAAAACTTACAAAATTACAAAACAGAAGTAGGAGTTTAAGAAAGTAAACACGACCTTTGAATTGGTCTTAAATTAAGGATATGTCAATTGTACTAAGATTAAAGATGTCATTTAATCTCGGGGTCTTAAACATTTCAGGAACGTTGAGATTAAATAATTGCTAAGAAAACAGAAAGAGTAATTCTTTTTTAAAGAACTAAAAAAAGGCCAAATAAATTAAAATGTAGAGAGCATGTTTCATATACACAAGTTTACACATTGTACTGGACCTTTTAACTCATGAAGCAATACATTCTTAAAGTTGTCAAATTGCAAGAGGTCTCACCTCATCTATTTTCCAGAGGTCTTCTTCATACTTATACATATGTTTCATCTACACAAGTTTACACATTTTACAGGACCTTTAACTCATGAAGCAGTACATTCTTAAAGTTGTCAAAATGCAAGAGACCTCATCTACTTTCCAGAGGTCTTCTTCATCCTTATAAGTTTCATATACATAAGTTTACACATTTTATTGGACCCTTAACTAATGAAGCAGTACATTCTTAAAGTTGTCAAATTGCAAGAGATCTCACCTCATCCATTTTCCAGAGCTCTTGTTCATACTTATGCCACCTCATCAATCCTTCATCATTTAGAATACACTGAAAAATGATGCTTGAGTAATTCAGGAAGGTTAGAAATCTTTCTAACCTATTGATTCATCAAGCTTGGTAAGAATTTTAGTCGGCGCAGGTGGAGGGTCATCAATAATTATGCAATGAGATATGTTGAGCACTTTCAACCTTTTTAACCCCTCCAAGATAATAACCAAAGAAGGTTTAGATACCACCGTTCTCCTCACATTCAGCAGTTTCAAGTTTGGAAGATATGATACCAGTGCAGATGCAAACAACATATTACAGGGCCCTATTTTCTTGAGCTCAGAAATTCTTTTGCAACTCCTGGCAATTTCCTCAATGACATATGCAGGATTTTTTATACTAGGCATCGTTAGTGATTCAAGATCTTCTCATATATGAATAGCCCTGCATATTGTTCACCTATTTATTTTTTTCCAAGAAGGCATAACAAGGCGTTTAAGCTGTGAACACCTGAAAAAGAGGAAATCTAATTAGTTGCCTTATTCATTTTCACAGTAATATTTGCTTCTCTAAGAATAATGAAAAATCATAGGGCATCTGATATCTCTGAATTGATGCTTGTTGTACAGTTTATTGATTTATATAGAAAGATGAAAGTTTATTGGGGGAATACCTCTTGGCAGTAAAAGTCAACTGATTGTCATGAACATAAAAATTGTGATGGAAGATCAATGTTTGTATGTTTCCATGACTGAGGTTCAAGCAAATATTTAGGACTCGGGTCAATTTTTCTTGAGATGGACTGTCGACATACACGTAAGGCTTCCTTGGGATTCTGATGAAATTTGATTGCAATACCAAGAACTCCAGAGTTTTCTAAGGAAGTTGATTAGAACAAGCCAATTGTCATGCACGACAAACTTGAGGAATTACAGATATCAACTGGAAAAGGTCAAAGGTCTGGAGTATCTTTACCAAGATATTAATATCAAGGTCCTCCCATCTTCTTACAGGAGAATCTCATTTTTCCATCACAACAGCTTCAATCTTTATTTAAAAGAAACTCCATCAGTAATTATGCAATGAGATATGTTGAGCACTTTCAACTTTTTTAACCGCTCCAAGATAATAACCAAAGCAGGTTTAGATAACACCGTGCACCTCACACTCAACACTTCCAAGTTTGGAAGAAATGATATTAGTGTAAATGAAAACATCATATCACAGGGCCTATAATCCTGAGCTCAAAATTTATTTGGCAACTCCTTGCAATTTCCTCAATGACATGTGCAGGATTTTTTATACTAGGCATTGTTAGTAATTCGAGATCTTTCCATATATGAATAGCCCTGCATATTGTTTGGTTTTTTATTTTGTTCCAAGAAAGCATAACAAGGCTCTTAAGCCTTGGAAACCTGAAAAAAGAGGAGATCTAATTAGCTGTCTTATTCATTTTAAAAGTAACTTTTGCTTCTCTGAGAATAATGGAAAATCATAGGGTATCTGATATCTCTGAAATGATGCTCGTTGTACGGTTTCTTGATTTAAGTTATAATTATAATACGAGATCTCATTATAATACTATAGATAGATGAAAGTTTATTGGGGGAATACCTCTAGGTAGTAAATGTCAACTGATTGTCGTTAACATACAAATTGTGATAGAAGATCAATGTTTGTATGTTTCTACTACTGAGGTTCAAGCAAATATTTAGGACTCGGGTCAATTTTTCTTGAGACGGACTGTCGACATATATGTAAGGCTTCCTTGGGATTCTGATGAAATTTGATTGCAATACCGACAAGTCCAGCGTTTTTCCGGGAAGTTGATCACAACAAGCCAATCGCCATGCATTACAAACATGAGCAAGTCCAGCAGACAATTCAAAAAGGTCAAAAGACTGGAGTATCTTCACCAAGATATCATTATCAAGGTCCTCCCATCTCCTTACAGGAGAATCTCGTTCCTCCATCACAAAAACCCCAATATACTTAACTCCTGTAGAAACAAGAAAGGTTATTACTTCTCTAGATCCATGCAGAATATTTGAATTCCTGATGTCAAATTAATATTGCTAATCGTCATTTTGTATTCTTGTATACTCAGAGCATGAAGAATAAAAAGATAAGCCCTGCAATACAAAGAAACATATAAGAAATACTGGGATACCCAAAAGTCAAAAATCTAGGAAAATATGATCTGGAACTTAAGTTGGTTGTAGATAACAACAGAGAACTAAGTTCTCGCTGCCATAGCTGTTGGAAGTATCACATTTTGGATAAAAACGATCATTACTGACAGCAAAATTATACAAAAAATGAGGAAGTAAACATTCAATGTCCTGCCATCACAGAGTCATACCGGAGTATTTGAACTTCTAATGTAGGCATTTCCAAACTTTGATTAAAGGCCTTTTTTTCTTTTATCTTCTACATGTGCTTTTTGTAACTTGGCATAATCATCACTTATTTTGTCTAGTTTTGTATGAACACACACCATCATACCATTCAGATTTTTACAACACTCATTTTTTTGATAACATTGAACCTCAGATACCCAGCATTCACGCATACACCATCGTTAGCCTCACATTTGTTTTATAAAACCTATCCTTCACGCTGGTCTGTATCTCCTTATTGCATACCATTCCTCCATTTCAACTATAGGACTTTAACTTATGTATTGCATCTTTGCCTATCAGACTATCACACCATTGCCATGGAAACAGAGTCAATACATATGAATGATCTATGTGAACTCACATTGATGATCTCAGACCTGAACAAAGAAGTGTTGTTGTAAATTAACGATCAATGTGATACTAGTTTATCCTTACAGTAAGGAATTTATAAGAGAAATGGTATCAAATATTTTGTAATGTCCTGAAATAAAGTTTCATATAAATTGGGAGAAATAGAGTGTTAACAACAACTCTTCAACAAGAGAACCAATGATAGTTAGTAGTGGGATATGTATATGACTAAATTATAAATTGAAAGCTAAACTAGCAAGTAAAACTGATGACCTGAAAGCCAATGCCGACCCCACCTGTGTGTGCAGGGGATGGGGGAGGTCCATGTCTATTGAAGCCATCTCTTACTCAACTTTGCCAGTGATGTCTGTGAATTCTCATTAAAGTTAAGATCATGAATATCCTACTTATACAGTATATCCCTCCAACCTAATATCCTTACATTTTTCAATTGCATTCCAAATAAAGTGAGGAAATTTAATTCTGAGATTTTGTTAGGCTGTTCTCCTAACTTTCTATTCATAAATTTGTAAGCTCAAATGTACCACTATTTTGCATCTTCTAGATGCTTTCAGTGAAACTTTTTACTTCGTCAAAAAAAAAATCTCATCAATCTCTCAAACTACTAATCATGTATTGAGAGTTTACAGGCTAGATGCCCCGAAACCCAATTTTCTTTCTGTAAAAGAAAAGACGGAATAAACGAAGCACCATTTGCATTTGACATACGCAGGTAAAAAAAAGTTGTAATAATATTCCAAAAGAAGTTGCATTCTCGATTGGAGTACAACAAGAAATGAATCATCACGATAACAAAATGATAAATCACAAGTAAATTAAAACCTATATCGACAAAGATTTAAACTTTAAGAACAAAAAAAATTAGCATTTCATCGTACCACACTAATAATTGAAACGCTGAAAATCTGAAACAAAACTATGACAGGCATAAATTCAAACCTGTATGGGTAAAACTCAACTGTTTCTGCAGTTAAATTCCATCAAGTACCAAAAAAGAGGGAAAAACGTTCCACAAGGTGTACATTGAATTCTCATAATACCCACAACAACTTTTGGAATCAAGATCCAACTCGAATAAGAAATTAAACTGAAAAACAACCTTAAAGAATGAAAAAGAAAGAGAGAGAGATTTAGGGCACGCCTTTAGAACATAGGCAAACTATTGTGAATAGCATACAAAGGTTGGATAGTTGGTTCACTTTATGGTGTGTAAAAAATTGGGTGAAAATGTGGAAGGATAGTGTAGCTGTGATTATGAGTGAGATTCGGATACGAGGAAATGACGATAATAACCCCCATACATTGGCAGGTGCGCGGCTGTCAAACATTAATCTTATTGAGAGCATCCAAATGTAAATGTCCTCATATCTACACCTACTAAAACTTGGTTCTAGTCAACAATTTTAACTTTTTTTGCTTATTATGAGAAAAGTTAAAAGTACCATATTTTCTACATGTTTTTGACAAATGAAAAGAATTCATTTTCTTCCTATATAGAAAATATTTGTATTAAAATTTCTCTTTAAGAAGGTGAACTAATGTTATAGATTTATTTTTCTTAATTTTTATTGGGATTTTGAAGAGAAAGAAAATAATTCTTAGTATACATTTTCATAATCACGCTTTACTTTATTATTTAGGTTTTCAGCAAAAACGTACACATTTTTTTTACTCGAAATACAGTTGAATTTGTTATGAGTTTAAGGTCACGCAGATTGATTGACTTGTAAAATAGAGATTATATATATATATGTAGTTTGGCAAGCGTGTAGAGAACGACAATGAACACCCAAAACTCTTCCATGGCACTAGAAAATCACCCTACTACCTATTCTCTCCTCCGGGAATCTTATAGTATTAAAATATCACCTAACACCCACCCTTAATTCCTCCCAAAATATCTCTTTGGATCCGTCCCCCACATCTCCATAGATCCCTCCACCACAGTGGATTACTTCCCGAAGTCGTGGGAGTTCATAAAACCAATATTTTGGAGGCAATCAATCACTTCCATTAACACTGTTATATAGTGAGATCACGTAATGCCACTTTCACCTCATTGATTCCTTAGAAGATTGGGGATATGGAAATGAGAGACTTTATACCTATAAGTCTTGTTGGCAGTGTCAAGAAAATAGTTTGGTTCTTCCCGAAGTCGTAAGAGTTCATAAAACCAAATATCTTGGGGCAATCAATCACTTCCACTAGCACTGCTATATGGTGAGATCCTGTAATGCCACGTTCACCTCCTTGATTCCTAAGAAGATTGGGGCTAGTAAATGAGAGACTTTAGACTTATAAGTCTCATTGGCAGTGTCAGTAAATAGTGGCCAAACTTTTAGCAGAAAGGTTGAAGAAGGTTATTGGGAAACTGATTTCCATTCACCAAACGCATCTATCAAGGGAAGACAAATAACTTATGCATCCTTAATTGCTAATGAGGTCATGGGTTGGAGGATTAATCAAGAGTCCCTGTATTCATGCGCAAGCTTGATTAAGAAAAGGCTTTTGACAAGTTAAATTTATTCTCTATTATGAAGAAAATGGGATTTGGCACCAAATGGCTTAAATGGATCAGATATTGTATCTCCATAGTCAAATACTCAATCTTGATAAACAAAGAACCAATGGGGGTTCTCTCTCCACAGAAATGAATCAGACAAGCTAAGCCTCTCTCCCCATTTATATTGATCTTGGCTATGGAAGGACTACGCAAGATATTGGAAAAGGCTAGACAGTTGCAATGGATACATGGATTTAGTGTGGGTTCAAACTCAGGAAACACTTTGACCATTTCTCACTTACTATATGTTGATGACACACTAATTTTTTGTAATGCATAGAAGTTACAAGTCCTCTAACCTGAATCTTACACTGATGCTTTTTAAAACTTCATCAGGTTACATATCAACATGATAAAGAGTATTATCTATCCCCGTTAAAGATGTCAATAACACAGAGGAGCTTGCAGAAATTCTGCGGTGCACCATTGTTTCACTTCCTAGAACTTATGGTGGAGAAATTTGAGAAAATATTATTTACTTGGAAACTTCAATATCTCTCTTTGGGTGGAAAACTCACACTTATCAATAGTATTCTAGATAGTATACCAACCTATTTTATGTCCTTGTTTCCGATCCCAAACAAGGTGCCAGGATCCAGAGACATTAATTTCCTATGGTAAGGCAATAGCTGCATTCACAAGTTCCACCTGATAAAATGGGACAAAGTTTTACTTCCAAAATGCAATGGGGGCCTTGGGGTTAAGATCTGGAAATTCATAACAAATCCTTACTTATGAAATGGAATTAGAGATTGGCTCTGGTGATGGTAGCCTGATGAAAGATGTGATCATTGCTAAACATGGCAGGAAGGACAACTGGAACTCTAACCATAAATCTGCCTTATAGAGTTGGGCCTTGGAAATATAGTCTCTAAATTCTCTCATGGAATTCCCTTGAAACCTGGGGATGGTGTGTATATCAAGCTCTAGAAGGATTGATGGTAAACCAATACAACTCTCATGGAGGAATATCCCAATATCTTCAACATTGCTTTGGATAAGGACTCCTCAATTGCTCAAAACAGGACCAACAACACTTGGTAAGTGCATTTGAAAAGGTTTTTGCAGGACTAGGAACTTGGGAGTTTGATGGAAATGTTAGCAAAGGTGGAAGCTCACAGTTTTGATGAAAGTAAACTAGATAGGCTAAGGTAGGGAAGCAAGGTTATATTCACAGTGAAAGAATGATATACACAAGCATGTTAGCAAAGTCAAGTAGCTGATAAATGGCCATGGAAACTAGTATGGAAGACTAATCTACCTATGAAGATTAAATGCTTCAGCTGGATCACACTAAACAATGCTTGTCTTACTCTAGACAACCTGAATAGGAAATCATTGCAGTTGGTCAACGTATGCTATTTCTGCAAGAATATTCGGGAGAGAATCAGCAACATCTTCCTTCACTGCCCATTAGCATATGATCTCTGAAATATTTTCCTATGTTTTTTTAATTGAAGTTGGATGATGCCACAAAGATTAACAGATGCTCATATGTCTTCGATTCTACAGGCAGTTGATAAGACCATAAAAAAGATCTGGAATTTGATTCCTTCTATAATATTTTGGTGTATCTGGACCGAGATGTTTTGATGGTTCATCAACTCCCACTTCCACTTCCACTCATGCACTTGAAGCCAAGTGCCCAGTCAACTTATTTTGCTGGACAATGTAGTCCTAGCATCTAATATTGAACAGTTTCTGGCTTTCATTAGCACTCTAGTTTTAGAGCGAGCCAATGTATAGGGGCTTAAAATTCTCTTTTTGTATTTGTGAGTTTTGTCTCTTTGTCATCATGCCCATGTAATTGTTCATCTACTTGATGCTTTAATTAATGGTGAAAATCATTTACAACCCCTCAACTTTGTTTTAAGAATCAAACTCTCCGCTCAATTTTGGACAATAGACATTCTTACCCCCTTATCCTATGCAATGTCTATTTCCCTCAACATTTTCAATTATTCATCTATGTAATACTTTTTTATATTATAATATTTTATTTTTTAACCTTGGTATTTTACCGATAGTTTAAATAATTTTATACCTTATTATAGACTTGTATTTAAGTTCATTAACATTTTAAGTAAAAAAATCTTGTTATGAATTTGACGCTATTTTTTTATGATTGTTATTTTAATACTACATGCATTAAATATTTATGTGTGCATGAGTTTAGTGTTTACTTACTCTCTCTTATATTCTTTTTATATATAGATAAATAAATTTTGATTGTCAGTAATGAAATATTTTCAAAATTATAATTTAAAATTTATTTAAAATATAAATAGGTAATCATTTAGGAATTTAATCATTATAAAATGTATCTCTATTTTTATTAATTATTTTCTTACATAATCTATATTGGAATATGTTTATAAGGTTACGACTTTCTGTTATTTTCACTAGATATTAAAGCTTTGATTATTATTAAAATGCTTCTTATTCTACTCATTTATTTCATTATAGAACATCATTAACATATATAATCAATTAGTACTTCTCACTTCTTTTTTTGAGATAAGGGTAACTTAGTACTTCTCACTTTTCTTTTATCTCAAAATATTTTCTATAGGTAATTTGTTACACAGATTTTAAAAAATATACCATGATTTTAAAGAAGTAAAAAAATGATAAAGGTTGATAATGTGACGGTAAATAGACATTTAAAAATATCAATTGATATTTGGGGAGAATGTCTATTGTTCAAAGTTGAGGGGTAGTTTGATTTTTGAAGCAAAGTTGGGGGTGTAAATGATATTTTTTTTAACATGTTGTAATGGGAAATTGTTAACTTTTGGAATTACTTGAGCTCACCAAGATTGGCCTTGGATATTTTCTATATTAGATCATGAAACTACACATGCTAGTGTAGGCGTAGAACCAACCTTAGGTTTGGAACTATGACAAAGTTCCCCATGAGAGGGTATTGTGCTATCTTGATAGTATTAGTGATATCTCTTGATTGATATTAGAATATATCTTGATTGATCTTTCATATCGTAGTATCTTATTAGTGATTTAGTTTCTATTATGATTAGGAGAAGATCACAATACTTTATTAGTTGATTACTGTTTACTCTCCAACAGTAAAGTCTATATGGTATCAAGAACCTAAACGCTTCACTGCATTTTTTTTCTTCCTGAGAATTTGTGTTTTCCCGCTGCCAATTACAATGGTTTCAACCAATTACTCTGCTGAGAACACCTCAACCACACCTTCTCCAGTAGTTGTACCAAATTCTCCCATGATTCTCACCATAAATAATAATGAGCAGTTGATAAATATCAACATTGTTGCTAGGCACCTCTAAAGCTCAACAATACAAACTATCAATCATGGAAATACTAATGGGAAACCATCCTCACAACATATGATTTCCTCCACTTTATTGAACAATTACCAAGTTCAACCACACCTTATTTGTTGTTTACTCTCTTGTATAAATACACATACATAATAATAAAATAAACACTTCTCTCCAATAGTAAAGTCTATATGGTATCAAGAACCTAAAAGCTTCACTGCATTTTAATTCTTCCTGAGCATTTGTGTTTTTCTGTTGCCAATAACAATGGTTTCAACCAATTACTCTGCTGAGAACACCTCAACCACTCCTTCTCCAGTAGTTGTACCAAATTCTCCCATGATTCTCACCAAAAATAACAATGAGTTGTTGATCAATATCAACATTGTTGCTAGGCACCTCTAAAGCTCAACAGTACAAACTATCAGTCATGAAAATACTAATGGGAAACAATCCTCACTACATATGATTTCCTCCACTTTATTGAATAATCACCAAGTTCAACAACCACACCTTTTCATCAACGACAAGATCATCTCATCCGGAGTGCCATTTGCCTCGATATCTTCTGATATTGTTCCCTTTGTCTTTGATGACAAATTTTCACGTGCTCTCTAACAAAATCTGGCAGCAACCTATGCAAAGCCATCACATGCTCGTATAATGCGTCTTAGAGAGTCTCTAAGCAACATGAAAAGGGTAACCTCTCTATTACTTCATATCTGTAGAAGATCAAATAAATTTGCAGCACCTGGCATCCAAATTTCAATGGATGAGCTCTTCCTTCATGCTCTTCATGGACTTACAGCTAAATATGACACTAACACTGCAGCTCTACGTGCCCGAGAAACTCCAGTGACATTTGAAGAGCTTCATGAGAAGCTCCCCACGTCTTTTTCTTGGATACTCACGAAATCAAAGTGTCTGTTCAGAAAGAAAGGAATCATCGGTGTTTTGATGGAATTCCAACTCCTAACCATTCACTCAAAGCTAAATGTCTGTTCAGTCTATTTTGTTGGTCCAACCAGT
Source organism: Solanum etuberosum (assembly GCA_029582245.1). NCBI lineage: Eukaryota > Viridiplantae > Streptophyta > Magnoliopsida > Solanales > Solanaceae > Solanum > Solanum etuberosum. The sequence continues at coordinate 48,922 of JAJONR010003855.1, forward strand.
CTTATGTGAATAGTTCTACTACTTTCTTAGACTTTGTTAGCTCTTTAACTCTAGGCCAGACATAGTCATGTTTTAAGTCTCCTCTAGATTTTTTGAATTTGTGGCTGGCTCTCGTGTCTTAACTGCTATCATGTAACGGAGCTAGCATATCTACTTTTATACTTTTTGCATCCTCTTGATACCGGTAATGAAACAACTTACTTCATCAAAAAAAAATCAAAGTGTTTACCTTTGTTTTGTTCCTATGAAGTCTAGACTAGATTATATGTCTCCAGGCACAAGGACTTTCTGGAGCATCATTTTCCATACTCATCTATGGAAATTAAGGCCAATCACCTTGGGTCTAACATTGTTGATATATGGATTCTCTCTCATCATATTATTCCATTTACATCAAGCCTATTTGGTAACTCCTCCCATTAGATCTACAACATCGGATTCAGGAAGTAGATCTCTTGAGGCCGCCACCTGTTAGCATGATTGGACAGATTCTAAATATTTGTATATATCTATGTTATACCTCTAAATATTTATGTAATGATAATAGGAGATAGCATAGATTAATTAAGCATATTTTCAGAAATATTACAATTAGGAATAGCATATATTTAGGGATATATAGCAGATTTTTAGGCATGTAAATCAGAATTATTTCTATTTGATGGAAGAACTCTCATTTGAGAGCATTCATTCAGCAAAACTGACATGGTATCGGAGCCTTTTTTAGTGTTTTGATTCTTAGTGTCTTTCATCTGTGGTTCCTTTCAGAATATTTTTTTTGAAAGTTTTAGTTCTGCTTACTATTTTTAGTCAACAGTTAGTCCTAAGTATCTTGGAATTTTAGGCATCTTGGAATTTTAGTCTTGGTCATTCTGGTTATTTTGCATCATTGCATTTCTATCTTTCTTAGCTTGTCAAAAACATGGCGTCATATTAGTTTGAGTCCTTCCATGTTCGTTTCACAGGAAAAAATTACTCTGCCTGGAAATTACAATTCCAACTATTTGACACCGAAAAAGAATTATGGGGACATATAGATGGAAGTGATCCTACTCCTACCGATCCTACAAAGCTGGATCAATGGAAGGTTAAAGATGTTCGGGTGATGACATGGATTTTAGGGTCAATTGACCCTCTTATTGTTCTTAATCTCAGGCCATACAAGACAGCAAAGGCCATGTGGGATTATTTACAAAAGGTTTACAACCAAGACCATAGCGCAAGGCGCTTTCAGTTAGAGCATGAAATTGCTATGTATTCTCAAGGAGGTCTCTCTGTTCAAGATTATTTCTCTGGATTTCAGAACTTATGGGCTGAATTTACCGATATCGTTTATGCTAAAATACCTTCTGAATCTCTC
>JAJONR010003856.1:0-52371 GCA_029582245.1 Solanum etuberosum
CAAAGGGAAACCCACTTATCCAGATGCAATCAATTCTTACTTACGAATCACACAGTTTTTCATGCATATGTTTTAACAATAGCCATTCCCTATTCATGTGGGGGATTGTTGGGTTTTAAAGGTGTGAACAGGAAATGAAGGGTTGTGATTCCCCCGAAGGGTTGTGACTTTGTCGAAGGGTTGTGACCTTTATGAAATGTTGTGTCTTTTCTAAAGGGATGTGACCGTTTGAAAGGTTGTGCCTTTTCCAAAGGGTTGTGACCTTTCTGAAAGGTTGTCTTTTTTCCAAAGAGTTGTGACCTTTACCCTTTGTTGGCTATAAATAGAGAGGTTTTCTCTCATTTTTCGGCATCGAATTCTTCCCTTCTCTTGCATACATTTCTTACAAAATAAAATCGATTGATCGTGTCTGTGTGTGTGATTCGTTGCTGTCATTTTAAGTTCGTTGAAATGATTGAAGTTTGAGGTACCGCTACTTCTTTAATGGTTAATCCATTTTATCTTGGGAGGAATTAATCTACAACCTCGGGTACTTGGGGGGATTAAATTTCTTAAGGACACACAGTGGGTTCTGTGGACTCGGATAGTTTTTATTTTATTTTTCTTTTTATTTTTTATTATTTTTGGTTTGCTAATCAGAATGCAGGAGATAACACATGTTGGTATGGATTTCAATTAATTAAACGATAAGTTGTTCCTTCCAACTTGACATGTATGTCCCTTCTACATGAACTTTTTATGAGCTAATGGTTAACTCTGTCATTGGTAAACCAAGTTCTTTCTTAGCTGGGAGAGGAAGGTAAAATCGGTTTATGTTGAGAAGAGTTGTTTTATAGTTGTTGAGAGTAATTTTACAAAGTAATTGATTTATCCTTTAACAGACGCTCTAGATACCTTGTTGATCTTTGAATTAAAAAGAATCAATCATTACAAGACTTGGTTGTATTGTTAATATAACTAGATGTGTTTCTTCAGTTAATTTCTTTTTGAATGTGAAGATTTTCTTTGGCGTGCAATATATATTTGATTTAATTCCTGAGACAGGTCTTGAGTCTTTGACATCATTGATAGTGGGGGTTTATAGCTCAGAGGCACATTAGTTAAGGAATTTGTTTATTGACATGATGAAGCTTGTACCATTGAGGAGAAATTCTTACGATGTAAAATTGTTGCAAGGTTTGAACTTTAATTGTTAGTTAGTCTGAAGGAATTTGCTTTGTGTTTAAGAACTGATTCATAAGTTTCTTAGTGTACTGGAAAATAAATAGTCAGATCAAAACTAATAAGAGAACCAAGTACAAAAAGTTATAAGCTTTTTTTAACAGCAGAATAGTTGAACCAAATCAACATATCAGAACAAGACGATTCAAAAAAATTCAGGTGGAGAATTATAGTACCATTGAAAACCTTTAAAATCATATAAAAGATGCATGGTTGAGATCTGTATTATAAAGGACATTACCAGCCATGAAGACCGACACATTAGCAGAACTTGAATAAAGGAAATGAACCAAAAATATTTTGGTGTAGAAGAATAACATTGGTTAGGAAATTTATAGTCACAGTGATGTTAAATCTATTGACAGAAAATGAGCAGAGAATGTAGAATTGACTCCCCTATAAATGATGTTGGGATGCAATGTGAAAGAGTATTATAGACATTGAAACTGAAAACTTCCTCTTTTTTATAGTCACCCTTATGCATTGTTATTTTCATAATATCATTTCTCTTAACTTCGTATAATCTCCTTATATTTGGATCGTTGTGAAGTTAAAACTATATGTATGATTCATGTTAGTATTCCTTTACCCAACTTACATATAGTCTTTTTTATACTTATCACATTCATATTCAATCTTTTTTTTATAAATATGAAAATTAAGTTTGATATGGTATTTTCTATGACTAAGATTTGCTTAATTTGTAAAACTTATGGCATGAGCTATGGTGTATCAATTCGAATAAAGGACAGGCTAAGCTCTTGAAAAAATGACAACAAAGATAAAAAAAAATCATGTATTATCTTCATGCATGTGAAAAGTTTGGTTTCATTTTCCTTTGAAAAGGCTTATCGATGCCATTACTATTTGTTAACTAAAATGACATAGATGGGCCAAACTTTTAACGGATGACATAGATGAGTATTTGGATTTTTTTCCCTTTTAAAAAAGTAATTTAATTAATGACATGCCCGAATCATAATTGACCGCGTGTAAATAATTTTACAAAATCAAAACTATTTTCAATTAACAATAATAACATAATAAAAATATGGGAATCACTTTTATAACCATATAAGAACCATATGAACAAAAGCACCCTTTTTAGTAATATGTTCCCTTTTTGATATTGTTTTGGTGTAATGTGCCCCTAATTAAAATCTACTATATAGTATCTTTGTTAACGGAGGAGCCATAACAGGAAGCTCCTAGTGTCTCTGAAACACTATTCAGCAATTTTCTTCATCCCTCACAATTACAAGGTATGAAGTTGCTGTATTTCAAGCACCTTTTTTCTCTTTCGTTTCTCATGTATACATTTTCTCCTAAACACTGTATTATCTGCACAAATATATGAATTTAGTCATAAACTGACTATTCAAATTTGTAATTTCTTGATTTTGAACAATGTTTGGCGTATTGCAGATTGAATTCATCTTTTAGGTCTAAAAATGGAGGGGGGTGGCCCAAGTAGAGAAGAACCCACATCATGGGAGGACCTTTACAACGTCAATTTGGTGCCTTCAGAGTTTTTTCTCAAGTTTAGAAAAGAAATTGAGGGTTTTCGAGTTGGCGTTAACTTGGAGGTCTAATTTCTTGACTAACTTTTTCATGTTTAGTTTTGTTATTTAATTAGTTCTAGAAGATGAGTGGATTATCAAATTTTGGGATAATTTTGAAAATCGCACTTGTTAGTATAAGTTAATACGAGCGGATTTATGTGATCTTCATGATCTTGAATGAAGTATACCTGTAACGTTGATATTGTCCAAATTACTCATTTTAAGGAATATAATTTTGTGATAGCTGGCTTGATTGTTTCTGTACAGCATTGGAAATTCTTCTTCTTTAGTACTTTGAATGGAAAAAATCAACTAATCTTAAACCACTGAGGTGACAGTAGAGAATAGATCACACGCAAATAGTAATGTGTTTTTTTCTTTTCAATAGATACCGTCCCTTTGCATCCGAGGGTGTGGCCTAGTGATCAATGAAGTGGGTTCAGAACCAGGAGGCCTAAGATTCAAATCCCTGCAGAGACAAAACACTAGGTGATTTCTTTCCCATTGGTCCTAGTTTTGGTAGACAAAGTTATCTGGTACTTGTTGTTGGTGGAGGTGTTAGGTATCCAGTGGAATTAGTTGAGGCGCACTCAAGTTGGCCTGGACACTATAGTTTAAAAAAATATATAGATATCATCCCTCTGAAACTTTAAGGGTCAGCAGTGGTTTCTCTCACTGCTCCGCTTGGTTACATGAACCCCTAGGCTCATAGTTGAAGGTGAAGGGTTCTACCATTAGAGCAGTGCCCTATTCCTCGGGATGAATGTTAAAAACGATCACAATCGTGAAATGTAAATTCTGCATGTGAATTTTCTGCATCAGCACTGTGGTTAATTATGGAATCACCATAGATGATATAGTTCTCACGGCATTAAAACTAGTGTCAATATTAGCATTTTCAGTTTTCACTAGTTATCTGAACATTTGGACACCATCTTCACCAGTTTTACAACAATCCAAGCAATGAATATCTAGCAAAATTGGTTTTGAAGCCTTTAGCTCCTGAACGTCGATGGAAGTTCATATGTGAGCCGTTGCATCATGAAGTGCGCCTTCTATCAAAGAAGATCCCAGTTACAAAATTTCTGAATCTTCAGGTTTGCCTTTCTTTTCTCTTCCCCCAACTAATTTGTTTGCCATTATCTGTCCAAATTTTGTTGGTTCTAACATCGAGTTTTATCAGGTAGGGATAGGACACAATTTTCAGTTGCAAGCAACTGGTTGGAAATGGAAGCTTACGACTTGTTTGGGTGGAGATGGTGTCTCCAGGATCCGGAATAAGACGTCGCTTGGATTATGTCCTGGTGTGGATTTTCGTTTTGGGTGGAGAGCAGACTATGTTCTTCCTGAAATTACTGGGTAAGCTTTTTCATCTTGATATGCCTTTTTCCTTGTAAGAAATCACTAGACTTTGTACCCATGGTGCTTTGAAATTAAAAGTGACTTAAACTTGAGGGTGCGTGCCGCTCTAGAGATTGATGGTCTGGGTTTTGGATTTTCCATTTGCAGGGCAGTGGGCACTGGTGAACCATTGTTCAATATGAACTCTGGACGATTACAAGCATCGCTGGATAGAGTTGAGGCCATTTTTAGCCAATAAGCATAATGATCACTTGGTATGTTACCAGTTTATGCTGCCTAATTTATCTTGGAGTATAGGACACCCCAATCTCCCCTCTTTCCTGTTACATTGTGATCTGTTTATTGGTTTTTTCTTCTTTGTATGAGTCAGTGATTGGCCTATAAAAGGCTTGGTTGTCTTTTTATCAGTCATATAGCTCTGTCGACCTAAGAAAACTGATATCGTTATTAAGTTTTAAAGACTAGTAGGACTTTATCAACTAAGTTGGTATTAGGTAGTACTTCCTTTGATTAACTACAACATGTTGTTTCACCCAAAGTTCTTCTAAGTTGTAGCTAACTAAAAATTTCATTCCATGGATGAGATGCTGCATCTATGTTCTTTTTCATCGTAGTAACATCTTTGCATATTTCTATGCTTTGTTGTGTCAGGGTGGGAGGTTGAAGGAGGGAGTTCTATAAACATCAATGTTTTATTGACTTTGGTTGACTGTTAGAATGTTTTGTTTGTTCAAAATTTGCAATGCTAAAATCATTATTACCTATTTATTTATTTTTTTGTGAGAATTGGTAACATCATTATTACCTATTTCTGTAAAGAATGATGATCCTTATGGTGTTCAATTTGTTTCAGCTCGATCGATAATCCAATTTCTGGCCTAATCACTTATACTGAACCTTCATTTTTCACGATTAGCAAGAACCTGATGGAAATTAGGAGATGCCTAGCTGCCACTTCTTAGACATGGTTCAAGCAAGTTGTTTGTTTCTTAACCTTTTTAGACCTATTTTAGTAACTACTCTAGATAGTTGCTAGCAGTAGTACTCATGCACCGTTTCCATGGTGCCGCGAAGCAATTGGGTGCTTAATCTATACATGAATTGTTGAGTATTCAAGTCTTCTTCTTCTCACTGAAAGTATTGAACTAGAATATGCAGGAAGAAAAGGAGTGGAGAGCTTGTACAGCCAACATTGCAATGTGCTTTTCGAGGGTAGAATATCTCTTGTGAAACGATGAAAAACGTCAACTTATCCCAAATCCAGTTGTATAGATTACAGTTTCTAGGTTCTTTAATTTCACCTTTGCGCAGTTGTTTGATGTACAAAAAATAGGATTCGTAAATTCTGTTTTTCATTGCTCATTTTGGTTACATAGAAAAATATTTGAAGAAGCGCCTCAATTGAAATGGTGGCGTGTTCGACCATGAAAGATTTTTTGCTAACTTGAATCATATATTTTCCCAAAAAACCTTAGAATGAATAATGTGCAGTCCACTGTAGATGGGATCTAACAATGTGTGAAACTGAAAGTTGAAACTACTAATTTGATGGAGCAACAGTAATTTTGTGTTGTTTGCAAGTCTTCTTTTGTATACTTGTACTTGTGGTTGTCGAGATACCTAAAATTTGATAAACATTTTATTATATGGTACTTATGATTACGGTTGTATAGCAAGTCATTTTGTAAATTAGTCCAAGTAGGTGCAATTTGATCAAAAATAATGTCCTACTTACTAAAATACATGTTCCTTAATACTTGTATTTTTACAAAATCAATGCATAAATGACACTATTCTTCTTATTTTACCTTTTGAGAGTTATTAGCCTGGAAAAGTATGTATTTGACCAACACAGGAAAATAAAGTAATTAATTCATATTCATTTGTCAAATTAATTAATCAAAATAAATTAATTCATGTTCATTTATTGAAAATTTGACTTCGAAAAAACACTAAATAAGGGTATAATGGTAAACTTATCTAGTTTCTTAAGGATCGTGAAATCTAAATAGGAACAGATGGGCTACCATTTTAAATAAAATAGGTAATTATATTAACAATCTTTTAAACTTTACTAAACTTATTTAGATATTCGAATTACTCATTATTTTAGTTGACAACCTAAATACGTGATAAAATGTTCTTATTTGATATTTTTATAGTTCGTGTATCTAAATAAAAGTTACATGCCATTTAAGGTGATTGTCCATATGTATTCACTCTATTTTCAATATATTTCTTATTCTATGAGAAATAAGCACCAACTTCCAAGACTATGGTGATGCTTAGTAAGCGTTTCAACATGTTATTTCATTTCATGATTTGAAATTATGAGATGAAATCGGTGTTTGGACATGCAATTTCATCTCGTGATTTGGAATGAAATCAACGTTTGAATTTCTCATGATTTGAATGAAATTTCAAATTCTTCAAAAAGTTTGATTTGGAAATTTCATAACATGATTTCACGTTTTTCAGATACAAAAATTGACCCATAAGTTTATATTTTGTTTTAAAAAAACCCACCATTTTATATCTACATAATTTTTTTATTTACGAGAATAACAAAGGAGTGATATAATATTTACAGAATATGAACATAATGATATAGTTATTAATGGTATTGACCAAGTTCAATTTTATTAAAGAGTAGTACACTAAAACTCATGTTCAATTTTACTTTTTTAATTTAACTAAAGTAAGAATAATAAACTTTTACTTATTTGGTTAGATAATTGGTGCGATTCTGATAGTTTACACAATTTATGTGGCTTTTATGTTGATGAACAAAAAATTAAAATTACATATTCCAGAAAAACTTCAAACTTTAGTAGTAATTTGAATGAAAGTTTGAACATGTCAAGGGCCCTTTGATTAAAACGACATTGTCATTAAAAGCCACAAAATGTTAGTAAATCTTTCAAAACCCAAAGGAGGGAAACTCATTGTCAAATTTATCCGTTAAATGTCATAATTCCCATATCCCCTAGCTAGCCTCAACGGCCATATTATATATATATATAGTAGATAAACAACTTGTTAAAATTATCATATAATTCAAGTAAAAAAAAAAATGACTTCTTCAAAGCTAAGGCATTCTTGTTCCTTTCCAATTCTTCTACTTTCCTTTCTTAATTTCATCCTCTTTATTCTCTCCGCCGCCTCTATAGCTCCCATTGTTTTCCTCAAAACTCCACCAACTTCACTTGGTTGGTCATTCCTCATAGTCTCTTCCATTTCACTTCTTTCATGTTTCATTGGTTTCTACTCTCAACTAACTCATTGTTGTTTCATCACTCACCTCTCCCTCCTCATGGCATCGTGTATCGGTCAATTACTTGGCATTTTAGCCTTGTTCACTAAGGAAAAATCTAGTCTTTCGATGTTGAAATCACCAAGGGATCCTAGAGAAGCAAAGGTTTTAGTAAGATTGGAATGTGGGGTTTTGATGTCTATGTTTGTGATGCAAATAGGAGTGTTGGTTGTGACTTGTGCTGTGCAGAGTTGTTGGTTGAGAGATTATGAAGGTCTTGAAGCAGAGAGAGAAGCATGGTCAAGGAAGAGGAATCAAAGGATTGCTAAGGTTCAACAAGAGTGTATGGCAAATGCAAATAAGATATGTGAAATGAAAGATAAGGAGTTTGATGATAAGATTAAGAATAAATATGGACAGTGGGTCAAAAATGATTTTGAAGGCTAAATATGAATTTGGAATTTTGTGGTTGTGTTTTATTAGTGTAAAACCTTGTTACAACTTCTTTTTATCTTTGATGTAATGTAAAATGTGTTCCATTTGATTATGCACTTTGTTTGTTCTCGTCAAATTCCAGTCTCTAATACATTCAAAATTACTTACTTTCTGTGGTTTCAGAGATGCTAAAATAGTATGCTTATAATGAAACTTTCAAGAATCAATTACCATCATGCCAAAAGTAGTACGTATAAAAAATGGTACCCTTTTATTTATCAGGGCAATATATGAAAAACATGTTTAGCCAATTCCAAATTCCCACATTTTGCGTACATATCAATAGTAAGTGTATTAATGATTGAAACATTGCATTCCAAATCTTTGGTTTTGTCAAAGATCATGAACCCATTTTCAGTTTCAAGTGCCCCAGGTGGTAATCATTGTAATATAATCGAACTCTACCTCTTGATCTTAGCACTCTATGAAATATCTTTTATTATAGTGAAATCAGAATGATTTTGCTCATAAGCACCAATTATTGCATCCCATGACCTTAATTAGGAATAATAGTCCTTTTCTATTATCTGTTTTAAACAAGTGTGTGGTACCTGAATCCACATATCAAGTTATAAACTGGTCAAGTAATGTGGTTATTCGACTTAAGTTTCTTTTTTTAAAAAAAAAAAAATCTAATCGAATATGAACAAATTCTTGTAATGTTATATTAAATAGTGTGATCAATAATTATAAGACAAGCAAGTCGTTGTAGTATAGTGGTAAGTATTCCCGCCTGTCACGCGGGTGACCCGGGTTCGATCCCCGGCAACGGCGTTTCTTTTTATTTTTTAACCATTACACACTTCTTCTTCTGACAGCGTTATTTATTTAGATATCCTCTTTTTTTATTTTTACAGTCAACATATTAATTAAAAACAAATAAATAAATTGAAGTTTTATTACTATCACTCATTTTGTAACTTATGATAGTGTGTTACGAAAATATTTTTCAGAATTTTACACTTCCTAAAAATTACACACTATTTCAAATTTAAAAACCTTGAGCTACAAGTATTCATGTTATATAAGAGGATACCAATTTTTAAAGTGAGTACAGTTTAATAACTTATGTACAGCAAGAATTAATGATACCGTTCTTCGTACAATCTGAAACAGCTAACCCAACGCTTTATTATTATTTTTTGGCTGGGATGTTCTTCCGTACATGTAACATTAAGGTGCATAAGAGTTTTTATGGCTCAAGATCGTTTGATAATTGATTTGGAAGTGAGTTATCAAATAATATCCAATTCCGACACCGAGAACATGATAGTTCACAAATCAATACAAAATAATGTTGAGATATGGGAAACTATTCTCCATGAGCATGGGAAGTTTTCATTTGACATGGCATTACCACAAAAGCTTATCTGGTATAGTTTCAAAAGGATGTGAGGGGAGAGATTATGACTTCTGGCATTCACAGAGGATACTAACTCCATTTTTAATACTTCCAATAAAATCATCTGTCAGACTATAGATGGCACTGCTGAATATCGTAGTGGCCCCTGCTGCAGAGAATCTGGTGCCTCAATGTGCTGTAGTATCGGAGTCATCTTCAATCCAATGATCTTAACTTGGGGATTTGAGTGCCCATCCAGAAAAACACTAGTAACCTGCATATTGCACAAGCCAAAGTTATTTGCATTCCGTCCTGCTTAACTACATCTTCAAAACTCCAACATGTTAAAAGGGATTCTATGCAAGGGAAATGCACTAGTAACAATTATAGAGTCAAAATTATCAGAAAAAGTAAAAGGACTAGAAGAACTGTGGCACAGAAGAAACAAATGGAATCACACAAAATATCAGAACTGATTCTTCTCTTAAAAAGAGAGTATTATAGAACTATAGCTCATGAATCGTGCCACCTACGGCAGAGTCCAGATTTTCACCAAGTGGAATCAAAACTAGCACAAGAAGATTCCACTTATAGTATATATACATAATTATTTGTTTTACCGATCTACACTGTAATTTTCCTGCAAAAGGGTGTCCATTGCTACCTGTGCTTGCCACCAATAGATATCATTTTCTCTCAATAAAATCTTGTATTGGCAATATCTAAGGACATCTGAATCTAAAGAAGTTGGATCCATCATCTTTCAATGATAGTAGGAAAGGTCATGCAGAGATCCTAACCCTACCTTGACAGTTGCATAAGAACAAAGTTTCAAGATTCAAGGTTGATATTTACCAAGAATTCAACCATCTTGATCCCATCTCTTTGCCAACCCCAATGCCCGCCACAAAAAAAAAAAAAAAAAAAAAAAAAAGAAGTTGATAGTACTCACCAACCAAATAACCAAGCACCCCAACAAATGTCATCCATACTCACCAAATCAAATGTTGTTGTGGATGTGGTGAAGTCAATTAATTAAGTATTTAATTATATTTTTAAGTAGCTTTATTTATTATTCTAGAATATGATTTATGTTTCAAAGCTTCATAAGGATTAGGTTAAGCTATAGTTAGTATTAGTTTGGAATAGGATTTAGATTTTCTTATTTTCATAAGGATTAGACTTCCTATTGATGTAATAAGACTCCTATTTAAAGGAGTTTCTAATGAATAAATCATTAAGTCATATTTCAGCAAAAAGCAAGAGATCGTAGTTCTCACTTCCATTGAACTCTAAGGTTTCAGCTTCCTTCTCTTCCATTGAACTCTAAGGTTACAGTCTCCCTTTAACGAGCTGAATTTATGTATTGCCCTGTGAATCGAGCCTTCCCTAAAGATTCATAACAAATGCACACACACCAAAAAAATAGTAGCAACCAATAGGGGCCGGGAATTACATACTTTGATGTACCAGCAAGTAAACTTCCCTTTGAGGAATTCAAAGTTTACACAGCAACAGTGATGATAAGCAGTGGACCACAAGATAGAAGAAAATATGGAATCAGCTAGACTGTTTTTTAGCAACCTCGAAAGCATAAGCATTTTGGATATTTCACAACCATTAGATTTTATTCTCCAAAATTTTCTGATCAATCTGGGGGATAGAAGCAAAATCTTGTGATCCTTTCTTCAGATCATAAGAAACCTTGATTTTTGAACCGAGATATACCCTAAAGGCTGTGTGCGCGGTTTGAAACTTTGTCATTAATGGGACAGCCCCTCTACCATTCTCCACTTAAATACCAAGTTTTTGTCTGCGCCAAGGTTCGGACAAGTAACGTGCGCCTAATACACACATCATGTGTTGCACTCTTCCCACTTAGACCAAAGCCGAGCCAGTTCAAGTGAAACCTTAAGATGTATGGACCTCAATTAAATGACCTATTTTCTTTCAGTTGACAGAATAGTAAACTAGAGGGTATGAAAGGACTCAAGGTTACAAAAACACAAAGTAAAAATTGTACAAGCACAAGGAATTCCTATTATTCTACATATTTGAGAAAGTTGTCATTTGTCTGACTCTGATACGAGCAAGTGCCTTTCAACACTCCCTGCTGTCAGTCGAGGTACAGGAAACTATGTAGGACATTACTGTTTCTTTGACTGATCATGCAAACTCTAGGGAGATGAGCAAAGTAAGTTTCTCATTTACCAAAGTAAACAGAGGCATACCTGAGAACAGCCAAACAATTTTAGTACTTCCAACGATAAGCAGCTATCAACAATCAATCCCAGGGCTTCGTTCGTCAAGTTGCGACACCAAGACAAATCCAGACTAATCAAATTTTTTGAACATTTGGCTAGAGACATTGCAGTGTAGTGTGAAACCTGTAAAAACCATATAAAGACGTTGAAAAACTAAGATCTTCGACTTTTAGTCTTGGCAATAATTCATTGACCTTTTGGATTAGCAAATTCCAGGTACCCAGGAAAAAGTGGAAGAGGAAAATTTGCTGGTTCGGATTACAAACCCAAGGTTCCATTTGCTAGTTCTCTCAAAATATATATTTGTTTTATAAGTTAATGTTGATTTTACAAACAGTGTGGCACCAAGAAAGTGGTAGATCACCACAAACGTGAGTGGAATTTTGTCCCTTCGGACTGTAGGGAGTATTTAATTCCACTACATTGTCAGGCTTCTTATTACACCAAAAGTTGCTCTCAGAATATATTTGAATAGTTGTTATATCAAAGCGAAGTTCACAACATACCGTAAAGCAATAAGTTCAAGATAAACTGGGTAACCTTACTTGTGTAACAAACAATACTTAAAAATCAAAACTGGATACTAAATCATTAGAATCTCTCTCAATTAATTAAAATATTGATCTAAGAAGATTTTTGCTGGCTTGATCAACTAAATTCAGCAAAGAGAAGTACACAATCAGAACCCATAACACATTTTCCTATGTCCACACAAACAAAATAAGAGAGGCAATGAACATTGCATGCTGTCAAGTACCTTTTTGACACGATTGAGAGATAGTTCCTTCAAAGATCCCCCACTAGTTTCCACATAAGCAGCAACAGCTTCATCACTGCCATTAGTAAAGATAAGAATAAGCTTATGCCACTTCCATTTTTCTATTAATGAATTCAAGGAATGCAGAACATACTATCAAAAAGATAGTAGTTCTTTTTTCATATTTTGAAGAATGCATACTGCGAAAATCCTATATATAGCTTGAAACAAAGAATGCCTACTGAGAACACCTATATGTAGCATCTATTCTAAGCCTTCAAGCATGAAGTACCTGTGAAATAAATCTAAAACCAAGAACATTGATATTTTTTGACAAATTGGTCTTAAGACATAAGCAATTGGCATTCAAGAAAAGAATAAAGCGCTACACAAAATGATGATAAAGACTGCAAGCAAAAGATCACGGCTAAAGACACCGCATATGCTACACTTAGAAAAAAATTATCTGGTCAATTGCTATATTTTGGAAACCTGAATGGATTGCGACAGAGTTTTAGATTGTCAACTTCTCTACAACCAGTGGCAAGATGTTCAATTGCAGAGTCGGTCAATTTACACAAGTCGCTCAGGTCTATAGCGCGCAATCCGGGACAGTTTTGTGAAATATCTTTCAGAGAACGATCAGTCAATTCCCTGTATCAGATTCAAGGCACAGAGACAATCAGTATCAGTCAAATTTCTCAGTGGAGCATCACTTGAAACATGACGAAAACCACTTACATGCATCCTTTCAGAATAATCTCTCTCAGACTCTGACCTCGATTAGTGACAAATTCTTTAATAAAAGCATCACACACAGTCTGGATTCCAGCTACTGATAGAACTTCCAAATGTTCTAGCTTTAGCAATGCTGGCAGAATAAGCATGGGATGTATTGCTTCGCAATTGTCTACATATAACTCTCTCAGAACTGATCCCAATGAATTAGATAAACAGCTAATTCCATCACACGTCAGCAAAGAGCACTGGCTAAGATTCATTGACCTTAAATTAGGAGCTGCAGAGATGATCGCCTCCAGCCCAACATCCGAAAGACGACACGCACCTTTCAAGGATAAGGTCGTCAATGCAGGGAGATTGTTTGGACGACAAGCTAATGTAACCAATAGGATATAATCTGGCATACAGCGACCACACTGATCCAGTTGAAGCACCTGGCTCCACAAGGAAAACATTTTGAAGTTCACGTATCAGAACTAACATATCATTGAACTATTACTACATATGCAAGCAAAATTTGATTGGAGAGACTGACTAGATGAATAATACTAAAAAGTAGTATTCATAAAGATCAAAACTATGTTTGGTTCTTTGAATGAGAGGTGAAGAGGAAGAAAAGAGAAACCAACAATCTACTTCCCTATGTCAAGTATTGATGATTTACTTCCAATCATTTGGTATGATTGTAATATACTTCATCACTTTCATCCAGCTATGGAGAGATTGAGGATGATGATGCAGAGTAATGCAACCCATCCACTTTTACTTCATGTTTTCTAAAATTTCCTAACCAACCGAAAATTTCCTAACCAAACGATGAGGAACACATACACTTTAGCTTTTACTTACTTCTCCAACAATTCCTTTTTTTACTCCAATCAACCATAGCAAAAGTAAAAAAGAATAAATTAAAACTCACCACCAAGTTGTTAGTGTCGCATCCTTTAAAGCTCTCAAAGTTGTTGGTGTCGCATCCTTTAAAGCTCTGTGTGAAATTCTCCTCGTTCAACCATGAACAATCCCTTATGCGTATCTCTGTAGGAGATCCACTGATAAGAAGTTGAAAAAATTGATATGTCATTTCCCGAGAGTCACACAGTGACTGGCAAATCTTGTGCCTAAGTGCATCAGGTAAACCATCAAGTGAAGTGATTGCATCAGCATTCTTCACTAAAATGTCCATGCATAAGTCATGTAATGAGGGAACAACCAGCTTTCTAGATTGGCACTGCTGGTCCGTTTTGGGAACCCATACCACTTCAATCTTACTTTTCTCAGATTTACTCTGCTGCTGATGCTTGATGTTCATTTCACGATCTCTAATAATCTTCATAGCAGTTGAAAATGGACCGGGCCAGTCTTCTATTTCTTCAGTCTCCGCTACCTCCTGTGGAAATTCCTCAGCAGCCTCATCAGCTACATCGGTCTCCTGTTCGGCTTGGGAAGAGAAATGAGCAAACCTGGAAGCATTTCGTCTAGCAATATCCCTAAACCTTTCTCTATGAACTCTTCTTGTAGCAGTTGCACTGCCATCGGCATCTGCAACTTGCTCTCCATCTTGAATTGTCAAATTAATAGCTCTTGAAACAATTTCATCAACGAGTTTCTCTGCCCCATGCTTGGATTTTCCTTCCAATGTATCAACACCATGACACAAATCATCGCCAGCCATAACTTGTTTTCCCTTTTCCTCTCTACTAATCCTCCTTGTCTTTGAATCACGATTTTGCAAAGTGGCAGCTAGTCCATCATCCTGAACAGACAGATCTATGATTTCGGGCAAACATGCAGACTGAGGTACTGTGTTCTCAATTGACATCCCAAATGCTACCTCTGATTCCAAATTCACTGAATGAACCACTGGCAAACCCTGTTCAGAAACTATACCTTTAGATTTCTCTTCTCTGCTGAATCTCCTCCTCTTAACACTAGAAGGCTCAACTGAACTTGTCTGTAACTTATCGCTGGAGCCATCTGAACCGCAACTGTTTGACATTCCTTCACTTAGCTTTCCATGAGACAACTTCTCATCACAATCATTCTGATTAACACTTCCAGCATCACCAACAGCGCCACCACTGCATTCTTCAACAGCTCTCTTAGAGATCTTCTTGCCCGACCGCAAACTCAAAAACTTAGTATCCCCTTCACCCTGCACTTCCATACTTGTACTTTTATCCCCTTTCCCCTCTTTAACACATTCAATTCTTCCCTCACTGCAGACTAAATTTCCTATATCATCAGATTCATTCATACCTATTTCATCAACTGCTTCACTATATAAAACCCCCAAATCTTGATCACCTTCATCCAAATCCGCACTTTCTACACCAACATCACTCTTCAAACTCTTGCTAGTATCCCCATTATCAATTTCAAAATCCTTACTCTTCCCTTCATTACTCAAAATTTCACCAACGTCACTCAAACCATTTTTAGAAGCCAATCTCAAACTCCTCCTTCTAGCAACAGGAGGAATGTCACCACTAGCCAAAGAAGGAGAAGTAGGAGTCACAACACATAAAGGCTGAACAGAAGTCTCAAGAGATTTCGACGGAGTTACCGGTTCCAATACATGATTTTCTAGGGTTTTAGAAGAAACTTTAGCCTCAGATGCCGCCGGAGTCACCTCACGAGACCTCAATAGCGTCATTATCTCTTAATCCTCTGAAGTTAATGAAACCAAAATAAGCCAAAAACAAAAAAATCACAATCTAAACACAAGTATCTATCTATCTATCTACTATACAAAAGTG
The DNA here is from genome assembly GCA_029582245.1 of Solanum etuberosum. Taxonomy (NCBI): domain Eukaryota; kingdom Viridiplantae; phylum Streptophyta; class Magnoliopsida; order Solanales; family Solanaceae; genus Solanum; species Solanum etuberosum. Next base: position 15,754 of record JAJONR010003856.1, read on the forward strand.
CACGCAACAAAAAATCAAAATTCAAATTCAGAAACTAATAAAGGAACCTTTTATCTGTATTGACGGATAGAGTAAGTTAACAGTTACCAGTGACGAGCAAGGAGACTGCAATGGCGGTTCAATGAAGTGAAGTTACACTCCACCGGAAATGGCGATACCGGAAAATGAGTATAGTAGTGAAAGGAGTACTCGAGCAGTTGAAGACGGCAGGAGGTTTTTCAGGTTTGAGTACTTTTTATGACTATTCGGAAGCTTACCGGACACGCACACGACACGCCTGTTCGGTTCACTTCGACTTTCCCGCCATAAGTATGGGTTGGGCTTTCAATAGATTCGCTGAATGAGGCCCAACTCATTTATACATGGTAAGAAGCATTAACGAAACATCAAAAGTTGGCGCGACTTTTCAATTAGACACCTAAGTTGTGTATTATAGGGAAAATTATAATAAACTATTAATTCAAAATAAATGTTATAGTTACAGTTTCATTTAATTCCAATTTGCAGCAAACTTCTTGTCATTCGCCTATCTTCCCTCTCTCTGGAATCACTCTCGCCACTCTCCTCTTTTTTAGTCATCTCTCCTTCTCCTTCTCCTCTCTCACTTCATACAAACACAAATGTATAGTTTGTGGTTGTGTTTGTATAAAGCGAGAGAGACTGTATATACAAATACAAATACTTATCTCTCCGTCATATACACGTATAATTATACAAATACAAATCTCCCCCTGCCCAGTTCTCTTTTGCCTTTTCTCTCTCTCTCTCTCTCTCTTTATACAAACACAAATTATACAAAATACAATGTATAATTTGTGTTTGTATAAACCAAAGAGAGAGATTTGATATACAAATACAAATGTTTTAACTCGATTCAATTGTATACAAATTCAAATTTTATGCAGATATACAAACACAATCATTGATATATATACATAGTAGTTACATATATACAATTATCTAATCGATATACATATATACAATTCACCTCTCTCCACTCTTTGCCCTTTCTCGCTCACATCTCTCCCAATCTTGATCGCCACTCTATCCTAACACAGAGAACATATACATATACAAACACAATTTTCATAGACACAGACGAATTAGCGCCCGATTTATACAAATCGTCGCGATTTATACAAATCAGATGTTCTATAGCAAATATAATATGGCTATGGAGCGCAAATAACAAATTGTAGCTATAGAGCGTTAATGTGATTTTTATCTTTGTTATTCCTAAAATTTACTCATTTATTAAACACTGAGGTCCAACGATAGTAGAATACTAGTTGGCTTCGTCGGGATACACCTAAAGTTGGAGTGACTTTTCACACTTCAACTAAGCCCTTTATTTTATTATATATAAACATTGATGCCCAACTCATTTATAGAAAGCAGGAAAGTAGTTTAGTTCAACGGAGACACTTAAAGTTGGCGTAATTTTTCAGTTAAACAATTAAGCCTTATATTTATTAAATATTTATACTACTCAAAATTTGTATTATTAGATACTTTTTGTTGATATAGCATGGTGAATGCAATACATTCAAAATCAGCGCGTGAAGGTTTAAAATTAGCCAAAAAAAAATAAAAAAAAATAATATTATTATTCACTCTTTCTTTATCATTATTTTCTCTACCACACACCATAATTGTCATTAATGTCATGACAATTGTATTAATTATTATTTTTTTCAAATTTGAAAATCGCCACCATTATTATCTCCTTCTCCTTTTTCTTTAAATCTAACTATTACAACTATTGTTACCTTGTTCGTCGGAAAATAAAAATCACAATCACTTTCTTCTGTTAGAAAAATATAAAATTTTAATCATATAGTAATTAAATTTGAAAATCAAGAAAAAAAAAGAGAAAGAAATAAGGGTAAAGGACGATGAAAGCAGCTAAAAATCGAGATAAGTGGCTGCTAGCAGGTGAATTTTATTGAGAAAAGGATAATATAATTTAAAATTAAAATAAACTCAAAACTCCAGCAAAAAAAAATAATCTAAATCTAAATGTGTGTATTAATATAACGAATATAGTCGCCTAACACCTAAAGAAAAAGTCTTTTTTTTTCTTTACATATCATCTCCAACGGTTGTTGTGATGGTACATATCAAAACTATAACTATAGATTATTAATAAGGCACAAATTATAATCAATTTTGAAAATTCTATTTTATAATATGAGTTTCTAAAAATCGTTCCTTTTTTTTTTATAATAAAAGCAGATCTACTAGGCATGTGTCACGCTCCGAGCCTATATCCTGGATGTGGCCGGCACTCGAGAACTATTGCTGGTCCCTAAGCGAACCTTTGGCCTGACTCAATACTCAACGGAAGACTTATTCAACATTAGATGAACTCAAAAGTAAAGACTTAACTCAGTGTCTCAAATACATAACTCGGAATATTTTAAAGAAAATATTCAACTGGCCAAAAGAGGCAACTCAAGTCTAGAACATTAACAATTGAAAATGAAACAGACTTATCAAAACTCTACTATCTATGAAGCCTTTAACAACTATGATGGAAGTCGGGACAAGACCCACGACATCCTAACAAGACTGAAAGTAAGTGTGAAACCCTCCGGAAGCAAGGAGGCTCACCAAAGCAAATCTGAAACTGTAAATGGTATCAACGATGCGCCTGTTGATGACCCTGAATACCTGTATCAGCATCATGAAAGATGCAGGCCAAATGGCGTCGGTACATGAAATGTACGAGCATGCGAGGGGAACTCTAAAGCACAGATATAAGCTTGAACTGATAAAAAGAAAGAACATACTCACATCATCTCAACTCAACTCAACTCAAGGATACTCAAACTCAGAAAATACTCAACTCAGTTCAATATAAAAGCAACAATAAAGATGCATTATAAAGAAAAATTTTAAAATAGTAGATAATAACTCAATATATTTTAAAATACAATAATAACTCTTTTACTCTTATTTGGGAGATTCTCTAACCGACAACCATAATTATGAGCTATGTGATGATACATCATCTCGCCCACACTGTCAGAACTGTCTTATACCTTGCTGGAGTATAAGACATTGTAACACCCCGGATTCGAAAGAGGGAACATAGCAGCTTTTTAGAATTACATGTGCCATCCACGAGGCCCAACCACGGGCCGTGGGTCAAACCACGCGTCGTAGGTGAGGCCGTGGAGAGGGTTACCTGAAGTTGCCCAGGCATGGACTACGGTGGGACCTACGGACAGTAGGTGGGTCCACACCCCGTGGTCCAGCAGCCGTAGGTCGAGATCTAGAAACTCAAAGTCCTAGACCACCAACCACGGTTCACCGGGACGGACCATAGGTCCATCCACAGTTCATCGGTCGTGGTCTCGTGGGTCAGGGCTGGGCAGTTATTTTAAGGACTTAAGGGTCTTTTCCAGTTTTAGTTAAATTGAAGTGGTGTCATTTTGCCTAAGTCTATAACACCTATATAAGTATTTTTTACCCCAAAAATCTCCCATTCAAATCATTCTCTCAAAATCCCAAAAGAAAACCCAAAACTCCTCTCAAATATTCTCTCTCTAGAAGTTGGAAGAAGAAGGAAGAAATTGGAGCTAGGTCAAGTTCAAGTCTCCCAATCTTAAAGATTTTGAGGGCTTTGTAATCAAGGTATGATGGCTTTTCATCCATGGATTCCTTCCATCCATGGAGTCCCCTAGAATTCTCCCAATTTGATAAAGAATTTCTCAATTCTAGCTAGGGTTTCTTCCAATGTTGTGGGTTATGATGAATGTTGATCCAATTTAGTGGATTATGGTTGTTTATGATTGAATTGATAGAATTGCATGTATTTAGGATGAAATTACATGTACCCATGCCTATTCCATGATTCTAACCTAGAATGATATAATTGGTTTAATGCCATAGAGGAAAACTTTGTGGGTTTAGGCTTGTCCTTATAGGACTGATGAATTATGATTAGAATTGCTTTAGAATTAAGCTTAGATGATGATCATGATATGTAGTGCTTTGAGAGTAAGGCGTATGATATGAATTGTTGGTAATTGATGTTATTGTGGAGGAAGGGATATTTCCCACATGAATTGCTTAATTATGAATGTATGAATGTGAAAGGTTTTCTCACATGAATGATTCTAGGTTGAAAGGATTGCTCACCTAAAATGAATCTAGACTAAAAGACTATGTAATTGGTGAGGCTAGAGGCGAATACCCTTGACCTCCCTATGAAAGGATATGAGGTGATTCTCCTATTCCTTAGAATCGAACAAGAGGTGAGTCCCCACGTTCTTACTATGATGAATGGACATGGAGTCAAGTACCCATGATCCTTATGAAATGGTGTGGAGGTGAGTACCCACATCATATGATGAGATTGTGGAGGCGAGTACCCACAATCTAAAAGTAAGTAAGACAAGATGCGAATACCCATTAGCCTTTATAAACTAGGCAAAGAGGCGAATCCCTTTGTCTTTAAAAGTAGGTATGAACTATGAGAACTATGACGTAAATAATGAATAGCTTGGATTGTTGCTTGAGATGCCTTCCATGAGGTAAGTTGACTAGAGGCGGATGACCCAAGTTATGACTAAGGATGAGTAAGGTTGCTTGAGAAGTATTCCTTTCTTATTATGATATTGATGTGTGTGCATGATTATTCTTATGGTTTATGTTGACTAACCATGATGTTTATGTTGGTTATGATAGCTATCATATTTAGTACTTGATTGTATTAACACATATTTTGCCTACATTCTTATCAAATATAGGGTCCGGCGACTTAGATTCCCACACTTGTGGCTAGCTTCATTGTTGATCAAGGAAGTGAAGATTTGGTGAGTCTCATTGTGTTCGACGATGTGATCACCCTTTCCTTTTATGTCGTTCTTTTATGTCTTGGACTATTGTATGGCCTATGTCCCAAGACTTTACTCATGTTGTTTAGATGGTTTGAGACTATGGTATTAGACTTCCGCTCGTTTTATAAAAGACTTCGATTGTATTAAAAGGTTTTAAATTTCCGTACCTTTTCTATTACTTTATGTTATGATATGCTAAGTTGGCTTGTATGGGGCCTCTCGGGGTCTTGTACGCCTTGTTACATCTAGTGGGTACCCTTGGATCGTGACAAACTTGGTAATCAGAGCACAAGGTTTAGAATGGTTCTAGGATGTTTCAAACCACGTCAAGTAGAGTCTTGTTCATAACTGTGAAGCGCGCCACATTTATGAATGAGAGGCTACTAGATGTTAGGAAACTTCACTTCTTCATTTCTCTAAGTCGTGCCATGGAGTTTAACTCTATAAAGTCTTTCTCATAATCCTTACCTGATGGTTTTCAGGATATGACTACTAGAAGGACTGAGGGAGACAATGTGGGACAAAAAGTTCCTCCCCAAGCTCCTCTTCAAGCTCCGATTGATCCTTTGGCTGAGAATGTAACAAATGCAGAGTTTAGGATGACTTTTCAAGTGTTGGCTCAAGCCGTGAAGACACAAGCCAATAGAGAGGTGGTATCTCTCGTGAACCCAAATATGGGTACGGCGGCAGCAAGAGTGAGGGACTTTACAAGGATGAACCCTCCCGAATTTCATGGTTCCAAAATAGAGGAAGATCCTCAAGAATTTATCGATAAGGTCTACAAGATACTTGCTATTATGGGAGTGACTCGGTAGAGAAGGAGGAATTGGCCACTTACCAACTCAAAGGGGTTGCTCAGATTTGGTTCAATCAATGGAAAGAGGCAAGGCCGGAAGAAGCAGGTCCCATAGAATGGGAAAGGTTCAAAAGTGTTTTTCTTGATAGATTTTTCCCTCTTGAGATGAGAGAAGCCAAGGTGCTCAAATTCCTTAATCTTCGGCAAGGAAGTATAAGTGTGAGGGAGTATGCGTTGAGGTTCACTCAATTGTCCAAGTAAGCCCCCTCTATTGTAGCGGATCGTAGGACTAAGATGAGCAAGTTTGTGTCGGGAGTGTCCGACATGGTAGTCAAAGAATGCTGCACCACTATGCTTGTCCTTGACATGGACATTTCTCGCCTTATGGTGCATGCCCAATAAATTGAGAAAGAAAAGCTCAAGGAAAGATCTCGAGAGGCAAAGAGAGCAAGAGTGGATGATGGTAACTATTCACATTCTAGGTCCGGTGGATGGGGTCATTCAAGGTTTCGGTAAAAGTTCTCCGGGTAAGGTTCTTCAAATGCTCCTCCAAGGTCTAACAAGGAAAGGGTGCCTAACCCTAAACCTCAAGGAAATGGTAATAAGTCCATGATACCTACTTGTGCTAAGTGTGGAAGAAATCATGAGGGTAAGTGTCTAGCGGGTTCTAGTGCTTGCTTTGGATGTGGAAAGACGGATCACAAGATCAGAGATTGTCCTTCAGTTGATAAAAAGGATGGAGATAATCATCGTAGGGCTCAACCCTACCCTTCATCCGGTCCAGATGGTTCGGTTGCAAGTGCTCCTAAGCAAAACCGCTTTTATGCTCTTCAGACTAGAGGTGATCCAGAGAGTTCCCTGGATGTGGTGACCGGTATGTTAAAAGTTTTCCAAATAGATGTATATGATTTACTTGATCCCGGTGCTACTTTGTCTTTTGTGATGCCTTATGTGGCCATGAGGTTTGATGTGCTCCCCGATGTGTTATTAGAACTTTTTTCTGTCTCTACTCCTTTTGGTGATTCTGTGATGGCTAAAAGGGTCTATAGAAGGTGTCCCATTTCCTTATCCCATAGAGTTACTCTTATTGACTTAGTAGAGCTTGATATGTTAGACTTTGATGTCATACTTGGGATGGATTGGTTGCATTCATGTTATGCCTCTATTGATTATAGAACTCGGGTAGTCAAATTTCAGTTCCCAAATGAGCCTATCCTAGAATGGAAGGGGGGAAATTCTATGCCTAAGGGTCAGTTTGTCTCTTGTCTTAAAGCTAGAAAAATAATTTCTAAGGGTTGCATTTACCATCTAGTAAGGGTGAGGGATGTAGATTCCGAAACCCCTTCTCTTGAGTCAGTCTCCGTTGTTAATGAGTTTCCGAAAGTGTTTCCAGATGACTTATCCGGTATTCCTCCCGAGCGGGAAATAGACTTCGGTATTGACTTTCTCCCAGATACGCAACCTATCTCTATTCCTCCTACCGTATGGCTCCGAAAGAACTTAAGGAGTTGAAAGAACAGTTGAAGGACCTGTTAGACAAGGGTTTTATCAGACCGAGTATCTCACCATGGGGTGCGCTGGTTTTGTTCGTTCGAAAGAAGGATGGTTCTCTTCCTATGTGCATTGACTATCGTCAGTTGAACAAAGTGACTATTAAGAACAAGTATCCTCTTCCAAGGATAGATGACTTATTTGATCAACTTCAAGGGGCAAGTTTTCTCTAAGATTGATCTTCGATCGGGTTATCACCAATTGAAGGTGAGAGAAAATGATATTCCGAAGGCAGTCTTTAGAACCCGATATGGCCATTATGAGTTCTTGGTGATGTCTTTTGGTTTGACTAATGCTCCGACGACGTTTATGGACTTGATGAATAAAGTGTTTAGACAATACATAAATATGTTTGTGATTGTGTTTATCGATGATATTTTGATCTATTCAAGAAGTGAGAATGAGCATATTGATCATTTGAGGATCGTATTGCAAATCCTCAAGGACCAACAACTTTTTGCAAAGTTTATCAAATGTAAATTTTGGTTAAGGTCCGTAGCTTTCCTTGGTCATATTGTGTCAAGCAAGGGTATTGAGGTAGATCCTAAGAAGACGGATGCGGTCAAGAGTTGGCCTAGACCTCTAACTCCTTCAGATATTAGAAGATTTTTGGGTTTGACCGGTTATTATAGAAGATTTGTTGAGGGTTTTTCCTCCGTTGCTTCTCCTTTGATGGTTTTAACTCAAAAGAAGGCTAAGTTCATATGGTCGGAAGCGTGTGAGAAAAGTTTCCAAGATTTAAAAGATAGACTTACTTCCACTCCGGTGTTGACCTTACCGGAAGGGACGAATGGTTTTGTGGTTTATTGTGATGCCTCAAGAATTGGGCTAGGACGTGTTCTAATGCAAAATGGGAAAGTTATTGCCTATACCTCAAGGCAACTTAAAGTCCATGAGAAGAATTATCCTACTCACGACCTTGAATTAGCGGCGGTCGTATTTGCTCTAAAGATTTGGAGACACTATTTGTATGGAGTTCATGTTGATGTGTTTACCGACCACAAAAGTTTACAATATGTGTTTAATCAAAATGATTTTAATCTTCACCAAAGAAGGTGACTTGAGTTATTGAAAGATTATGACATGAGTGTTTTTTATCACCCCGGCAAAGCTAATGTGGTGGCGGATGCCCTTAGTGGGTTGTCTATGGGCAGTGTGGCTCATATTGATGAAGAAAAGAAAGAGTTGGTTCGGGATGTGCATAGATTGGCTCGATTAGTTGTTCAACTAGTGGACTCCACCAAGGGTGGTTTTATGGTTCACAATGGTTCTGAATCATCTCTTGTAGCCGATGTGAAATCTAAACAAGGTCTTGATCTAATTTTGGTAGAATTGAAAGAGGCGGTACTTAAGAAATCCGTTGAGGCTTTCTCCCAAGGGGGAGATGGAGTACTTAGATACCAAGGCCGTTTGTGTGTCCCAAACATAGATGATTTGAGGGAACATATCTTGACTGAAGCTCATGGTTCGCGGTATTTCGTTCATCCGGGAGCCACCAAGATGTACCGTGATTTACGGGAAGTTTATTGGTGGAACGGGATGAAGAAAGATATTGCTGGGTTTGTGGCTAAATGTCCAAATTGCCAACAAGTCAAGGTTGAACATCAGCAACCGGGAGGTTAGTCCCAATATATTAGCATTCCTACTTGGAAGTGGGAGGATGTGAATATGGACTTTATAGTGGGATTGCCACGTACGCAGCACCAATATGATTCGATTTGGGTAATAGTAGACCGAATGATGAAATCGACTCATTTTCTTCCCGTGAAGGTTTCCTATTCAGCGGAGGACTATGCCAAGTTATATTTGACGGAGATGGTGAGGTTACATGGTGTGCCCTTGTCCATTATCTCCGATAGAGGTACTCAGTTTACTTTTGTATTTTGGAAGTCATTCCAAAAGGGTCTTGGCACCAAGGTTAAGCTTAGCACAACTTTTCACCCACAAACCGATGGGAAAACAGAACGAACAATCCAAACTTTAGAGCATATGTTAAGAGCATGTGTCATTGATTTCAAAGGAAGTTGGGATGATTACTTGCCATTGATAGAGTTTGCTTATAATAATAGCTACCATTCTAGTATTGGTATGGCCCCCTTTGAGGCTCTTTATGGTAGGAGGCGTAGATCCACTATAGGGTGGATTGAAGTGGGTGAAGTTGTCTTGATAGGGCTCGAGATAGTTCATGAGGCTATATAGAAAGTTTGACTCATTAGAGAGAGTTATGTGGATGTTAGAAGAAGGGACCTTGAATTTGAGGTTAGTGATTGGGTCTATTTGAAAATCTCACCCATAAAGGGTGTGATGAGATTTGGAAAGAAAGGGAAACTTAGTCCCCGATTTATAGGCCCATATCTAATCATGAGATGTGTTGGTAAGGTTGCTTACGAGTTAGATTTTTCAAATGAGTTGGCAACCATACATCCCGTTTTCCATGTCTCTATGCTTAAGAAGTGTGTTGGAGATCCAACATCCATAGTTTCCCTTGAAGGATTGGGAGTTGATGAGAGTCTTTCATATGAGGAAGTTCTGGTTGAGATTTTGGACCGGCAAGTTAAGAAATTGAGGAACAAGGAAGTTGCTTCTGTGAAGGTTTTGTGGATAAACCACTTAGTTGAGGGTGCTACTTGGGAGGCCGAGGCCGATATGAAGTCCCGATATCCTAATCTTTTTCCTTCTACTCCTACTCTAGCTTGAGGTAATGAAATTCTTCTTGGTTTGCTTTATGATTTGAAGTCATGTGTGTTTTATTTGTTTCCATGATTTTCTTATGATTATGCATGTTCATGAATTACTTAAGTTTTGAAAGAAATGACTTATGTGAATTATTTTCCTCATGTTATTGTGTATTGAGTATGAGTTGCCTATAGACTTCATGAGATGAGTTGTTGAACATGCCTTGACTCAGAGTGAAGATTTCCCCCTTGAGTATGTGCTTTGAGTATTGCTTTACGCTCCATGAAATTGTGTTGAGCACGATTTTGAGTTTGGAGATGATAGATCCTTCTTAAATGTAAGAAATCTAAAAAATTTCATGCATATTGGGTTGTTAGATGTAGTTCCTACTTTCTTATGGTGCATTGAGTATGTTGGATTGGAGTTGATGTTTCCTCCTTAGTTGTGTGCATTTAGATGAATTGCATGCATGATGGGCTGCTAGTCTTGAGTCTTTTCGTTTAGAAACGTGCTTAGAATCTCATTCCAGGACGAATGATCCAAAGGGGGAGATAATGTAACACTCCAGATTCGAAAGAGGGAACATAGCAACTTTTCAGACTTACATGTGCCATCCACGAGGGTCGAACCACGCGTCGTAGGTGAGGCCTTGGAGAGGGTCACCTGAAGTTTCCCAGGCATGGACCACGGTGGGACCTACGGACCGTAGTTGGGTCCACGCCCCGTGGTCCAACAGCCGTAGGTCGAGATCCAGAAACTCAAAGTCCTAGACCACCAACCACGGTTCACCAGGACGGACCGTAGGTCCATCCGAAGTCCGTCGGTCGTGGTCTCGTGGGTAAGGGCTGGGATGTTATTTTAAAGACTTAAGGGTCTTTTCTAGTTTTAATTAAATTGAAGTGGTGTCATTTTGCCTAAGTCTAGAACACTTATATAAGTATTTTTGACCCCAAAAATCTCCCATTCAAATCATTCTCTCAAAATCCTAAAAGAAAACCCAAAACTCCTCTCAAATATTCTCTCTCTAGAAGTTGGAAGAAGAAGGAAGAAATTGGAGCTAGGTCAAGTTCAAGTCTCCCAATCTTAAAGATTTTGAGGGCTTTGTAATCAAGGTATGATGGTTTTTCATCCATGGATCCCTTCCATCCATGGAGTCCCCTAGAATTCCCCCAATTTGATGAAGAATTCCCCAATTTTAGCTAGGGTTTCTTCCAATGTTATGGGTTATGATGAATGTTGATCCAATTGAGTGGATTATAGTTGTTTATGATTGAATTGATAGAATTGCATGTATTTAGGATGAAATTACATGTACCCATGCATATTCCATGATTCTAACCTAGAATTGATATAATTGGTTTAATGCCATGAAGGGAAACTTTGTGGGTTTAGGCTTGTCCTTATAGGACTGATAAATTATGATTAGAATTGCTTTAGAATGAAGCTTAGATGATGATCATGATATATAGTGCTTTGAGAGTAAAGCTTATGATATGAATTGTTGGTAATTGATGTTATTGTGGAGGAAGGGATACTTCCCACGTGAATTGCTTAATTATGAATGTATGACTGTGAAAGGTTTTCTCATATGACTGATTCTAGGTTGAAAGGATTGCTCACCTAAAATGAATCTAGACTAAAAGACTATGTAATTGATGAGGCTAGAGGCGATTACCCTTGACCTCCCTATGAAACGATATGAGGCGATTCCCCTATTCCTTAGAATTGAACAAGAGGTGAGTCCCCACGTTCTTACTATGATGAATGGACATAGAGGCGAGTACCCATAATTTTTATGAAATGGTGTGGAGGCGAGTACCCGCATCATATGATGAGATTGTGGAGGTGAGTACCCGCAATCTAAAAGTAAGTAAGCCAAGAGGCGAATACCCATTAGCCTTAATAAACTAGGCAAATAGGCAAATCCCCTTGTCTTTAAAAGTAGGTATGAACTATGAGAACTATGATGTAAAGAATGAATAGCTTGGATTGTTGCTTGAGATGCCTTCCATGAGGTAAGTTGAATAGAGGCGGATGACCCAAGTCATGACTAAGGATGAGTAAGGTTTCTTGAGAAGTCTTCCTTTCTTATTATGATATTGATGGATGTGCATGATTATTCTTATGGTTTATGTTGACTAACCATGATGTTTATGTTGGTTATGCTAGCTATCATATTTAGTACTTGATTGTACTAACGTATAATTTACCTACATTCTTATCAAATGTAGGGTCCGACGACTTAGATCCCCACACTCGTGGCTAGCTTCATTGTTGATCTAGGAAGTGATGATTTGGTGAGTCCTCATTGTGTTCGAGGATGTGATCACCCTTTGCTTTTATCTCTTGGACTATTGTATGGGCTGTGTCCCAAGACTTTAATCATGTTGTTTAGATTGTTTGAGACTATGGTATTAGACTTCCGCTCGTTTTATAAAAGACTTCGATTGTATTGAAAGGTTTTAAATTTCCGCACCTTTTCTATTACTTTATGTTATGATATGCTAAGTTTGCTTGTATGGGGCCTCTCGGGGTCTTGTACGCCTTGCTACATCTAGGGGGTACCCCTGGGTCATGACAGACATCCTCGACTAAGTGGATCCACTAAGCTATGCTTAAAAAATAATAAAGAATCATCTGAAAAGTATGACCCTTTACCCATGTTGGCATACATAGTTTATGAGGACTTTGTGTTGTCTGAACTCGTCCCCTTATTGGTGTTGAATACTACACCCAATAATGTAGCTCATGCTCATATGTTCAAAACCATTTCCTCATTCTCATGCTTTGAGATTATTACTCAAAAGGTTCTCTTAAAAGTGATAGTGCTCAAAAACTCCTCATGAACTCATTTGGAAATCAAAGTTTCCTCTCATTTTAAATGTGAAACATTTACTCTTGGGAATACTTAGTTCCCATATATGTATTTTGAAAACTGAAACTCAACTCTCCTCATCCTCATACTCAAGTCCTTAAGTCTTAAAACAAATTTTAAAAGTTTGCATAAGACTTCTCAAAATGACTCAAAAGAGCTCCCTCGAACTTTACTCTTAACTCTATCTTGAATTTGAAAATGTGAATTCAAGAATTATGATTTGGATATATGGATTTATCAATGATTAGATGTTGTTTGGATACTTATAATTATTAATAGAGCGAAGATACGTTTTAAAAGAACTCAGATAGGACGCACGACGAAAAAGGAGTGGGGGCAGACGACCCTGGCGCACTGAGTGGCGCGGGACGCCAGCCCCTGAACTTCAAAACGCCATTTCTGGCGCACTGCAGGCGCGGCGTGCCAGCCACCCGGGCGCATCAGTGGCGCGTCACGCCACCCCTTCCCTTCCCCCGAATGTTCTAACAAATTTTTCTTCTCGATTTTTTACCCTAATTCACCTAGAATTGATTGATTACTTTCAAACTCTTTTAGAATCGTATACCCAACATAAGTAAACAAAAATCTACTCAAATATCCTCAAGAACAACCTTCAAACTCAAACCCTCGCCTCAAGAACACATTAAAACCCCATTTACAAGAATGAAGAACGAAACCTCAAGAAATTCATCAAGAACCTCAATACACGGATTTTCATGGTCGAAATTTAATCAAGAAACTCATGATTGGTGTGAGGGTGAACGAACCCATCACTATGAAAGCTTACATACCTCGTAAGGATCAAATCCTTGGCAAAATTCCTCAAAGATCGCATGAATCTTGAACCCCTGAAGTTTTTCTCCCTTTTCTCCTCTTGAACTTTGCCCTAGCTTTCCAAACGTTTTAGAATTTAGCATAAACTGATTTTAATCAGCTTTGACCCTAATTTGGGTGGAAAACACGTATGGACTAAGTGAGGTAAGGAAAATACCAAAATACCCCTCCATAATTCAGATGAATTTCCTTAACTGGACAGGCTAAACTCAAATGGGCATATCTCCCTCATCCGGACTCAGAATTTAGCAAACTTGGTGGCGTTGGAAAGAGGACTCAAATATCTTTCTTTTGATATCTAATGGGCCACCTAAGTCATCCTGTACTGAAAGTTATGGTCGTTTGAAGTTGATCCAAAGCTCACAATTGAAGTTTAACTTGCACAAATCTCAAATTAGTTCTTTCCAATTTAGTTCTTTCTAGATTTAGCTCTTTCTAAGACCCGGGGGGGGACCCAAATTATACCGAGGGGTGTCAACCGACACGCTTCATTAAATTTTTTAGTATATATACATATACAAAAATCTTTAAAAAGAAACCAAGCACTACAAATATTATTAATGACACTTCTTAAACAAGTCAGCTTTGTGGCTCATTGGTTTGAACCGCGAGTGAAATTGTTATTCCATTCGGTGTGCGTAGGTTCGATTCTCAGTAATGTTGAATTTTGTTTTTATTTTTGGGGCGTTTTGAGAAAAGCTTATCAAAAGGATTCAAACCTCCAACCTCCATATTCCTAGTTAAATTAGCCTAAAATAAACCAATTGAACTAGAATACAACTTATTACCTATTATAAAATTTTTATTACTTGTTCAAATGGGAATTAGACACAATAATAAGTTATAAAGTAAAACCTAAGTTGAAAAGAAACCGCAAGTGATGTTGTGTTGATGGCTTGATGCCACTGCGGCTTTCTCTTAATTGTAAGTTCACTTTTCTTTTTATCTCCCATCTTTATAGTTTTAGTTGAAATTTCATAAATATTCATCAACTTTTTATAGATTAAATTTCTTGAAATTGTTTAAAGTTATCTAATTTATTTAAGTTTGTAATTCAGATCAATTCAATGGAGAGATATTATTCTTAAGTATCTTCGAAGCTTTTAAAATCAAGTTCAACATCTCAAAATTCTTTTAACTAAGGAGAAGAAAACGCTAATGAGTTGGAACAAGGCCAATAAAGTGAAAGTTAATTTAACTTCCTTAAAAATTGATCCCAGAGAAAGGTTACCAAATAAAAAATATCATCTGAATGACCGTGATGCAATAAGAAGAATGTATCTTCAAAATGGTGTTTTTCGACCTCAAAATCATCAATTTTCTCAGTCAGATTTTTATTTTTATGGTGACTCGCGTCGTTTTAATTCTGAATGGTTTTGTGAGTATGATTGGTTGGTGCCACGCCCTGAGGCTAACCCCTTGACGTAAACACGGGACCTAGGATCACGAGTGACCCCAAGCTAACCCTGAAGCTGGCATATCATAAGCATACTAAAATAACTGAATAAAGATATACTATGAGGAAGCTTAAAACAAGAGATAACTCAAATATGGGGAATACCCAATACTGATCTGATAATAGATAAAATACTACGAGTTTAGTGATACTGAACAATCACTCAAATCTAAAGCTGAGTCTAGTACTATGTCTGAAAAGCCTCTACTGACTAGAGTTGCTGGGACATGCCCCCAGCTAACCCTAGTAAAACTGAAAACTGAAATGAAAGACTGAATCTGGAAAAACATGTATATTATCCTTGAAGTATGAGGACTCACCATTGAAGCTGGTGAATACGAATCGGGAACCGATCTATGCGTGATCTGGATGCTGAGTACATGAACCTAAATCATGAAAGGATGTAGCGCAGAGTATGCGTCAATACTTTGAATGTACTGAGCATGCAGGATATAGAATATAGCTGAACAAAATACATAAACTGAACAAAGACTATTGAGCAATGATATAATCTGATCTGAATGTAACTGCTGAAATAAACTGAAGATTGAGCTAAATGCAATGACAAAGTACTAATCCTGAACATGACATATTGAGACTGAATGCTGAGATATAACTGAAAACCTCGTCAAATGCACTAAATTCTGACTGTGGGAGCTACTATTAACCGACATAAAACCACGTGAACTAAACGTGGAGTCCAATGTATACGCCCCATCGAGAGGATCCAATATACCTTTCCAGGGGTATAAAGGCATGACTGGCGTGATCACTAAATCTGATGCCCACACAGGGGACTTATAAACCTACGGGGGCACGTAGTTCTAGGACTATGAGGGTACGCTGAACCCTAGTCCAACTCGGTGCTAAGCCTACTCCCAACTGGAAATGTGTATGACACAACATAACTGAAATACTAGATAGCTCAATATTCTGACATGCAAATCTGAGACTGCAACATTTAGGTACTGACAATGAATCATTCGTAATTGGAGCATGTATATCTGTTTAACTGACCTAGCAAGTGTAGTTCATGAACTAAGAGAATCTACATAACTAGGGTTCTGAGTTTCATACCAGGAACTAAGCAAACTTTCCAAGAAAACATGATAATCTGATTAAGAACACTATAACAGCTAAATCACAACAATTGTCCAAGGTTTTAGAAACCCTAGGTCTAAACAAGATATAGGAAATCAAAAATCTGACTAAATTCTAGGGACCTAGTGGATGAAAGGAACCCACTAGTGAAATCCCACATACCTGGTCACGAAATTCACAGAGAAATCTTTCAATTTCGGGGCTGGAACTGAAGAAAACTTGCTGCGTGTTCTTGAGAAAGCTATCGCCTCTTTTCTCCTTTTTTGTTCTAAGCTTGGTGAATTTTGGTGAATAGTCGTTTAGGGTAATATATGACTAGAATATTAGGCTAAAACTGACCAAAACGACGTAGTTTAGGGATAAAATAATTAGGAAAAGACCCAACTACCCCTAAGCTGAAAGTCAATTGCCGACCTACAGATCCTGACCGACGGACCGTGATCTGACCTACGGTCCATCCTGTCAGTCCGTCGATCAGCGTCTGGGAGCTACAAATTGGGGGTCTGAACCACGGACCGTGGTCCCACTTACGGTCCGTAGGTCCTGTCGTGGATGCTAGATTTTCTGGAAATTCTGAGTGAAGTTGGGGTGACCAACCACAGACCACACCTACGGTCCGTGGTCCCATCCACGGGCCGTGGGTGGCCTCCGTCGGTGGCACCTGCAACATCTGGAAAATTTGTTATTTGTTATCTTTCGAATCCGGGGTGTTACATTATCTCCCTCTTGGGAACATTCGTCCTCGAATGAAGTTTAAACTAGCTGAGTATGGAGGGAAGGAGCTGCAATCCCTACCACTAAGTACTAGAAACTGATATCTAACTGAACTGAGTTATAAGAACATGCAAATATGCTGAAAATGCAAGAACAACTGAAGGAACATGATACCAAGACTGAATTTACGTAAGAGTAAGCTAAGAGACTGGAGAGGAACTATTACCTCAAGCTGAAATGGAATCGGAAGGAAAGAGGTGAGGATACTTGGCCTTCATGGCTGTTTCTGCTTCCTAAGTAGCTCCCTCTACGGACTAACTCCTCCACAAAACCTTCACTGAAGCGACTTCTTTATTTCTCAACCTACGAACCTGACGGTCAAGAATTACAACTGGCACTTCTTCATAAGTGAGACTATCCTTCACAGCCACACTCTCTAATGGTACTATCGATGCCGGATCACCCACACACTTCTTCAACAAGGAAATGTGAAAGACTGGGTGAACCGCTGCTAGTTCTGCTGGAAACTCTAACTCATATGCCACATTACCAACCCTTTTCAGGATTCTGTAAGGACCTACATATCTAGGACTAAGCTTCCCTTTCTTGCCAAATCTCATCATCCCATTCATAGGTGACACCTTTAGAAAAACCCAATCATCAATTTCGAACTCAAAGTGCCTTCTCCTCACATCTGTATAGGACTTCTGACGACTTTGAGCTGTCCTTAGTCTATCTCTGATGAGTTGAACTTTTTCCATAGCCTCATGACCGAATCTGGCCCTATCAAGGCTGCTTCACCTACTTCAAACCAACCAATCGAGGACCTGCATCTACACCCATATAGTGCCTCATACGGAGCCATCTGAATACCGGAATAGAAGCTATTATAGGCGAACTCTATGAGAGGTAGGTGATCATCCCAACTACCCTTGAAAATGGTCACACAATCTCTCAACATGTCCTCTAAGGTCTGAATGATACGTTCTGCCTGATCATTCGTCTGTGGATGAAATGATGTGCTGAGATTTACCTGAGTACCAAGACCTTTCTAAAACAATTTCCAGAAATGAGAGGTAAACTGAGGACCTCGATTTGAGATGATAGACAAGGGAACCCCATGCAGTCTGAATATCTCATTAATATAGAGTTTAGCGTAATCCTCCGCTGAATCTGTAGTCTTGACAACCAAGAAGTGAGCGGACTTAGTCACTCTGTCCACTATCACACAAATGGAGTCATGCTGTCTGCGAGTACGAGGTAAACCCGTAATGAAGTCCATATTTATCACTTTCCACTTCCATGTAGGAGTGTTAATCTCTTGAGTCATACCTCCTGGTTTCTAATGTTCTACCTTAACCCGCTGACAATTAGGACACTTAGCCACAAAATTTGTTATGTCCCTCTTCATTCCATTCCACCAAAAGACTTCTCGTAGGTCACGAAATATCTTAGTGGCACTTGGATGAATGGAATATCTAGAGTTATGAGCCTCTGTAAGGATCTGCTGCCTCAAATCACCCACTTTAGGAACACACAAGCGACCCTGGTAACGAAGCACACCATCTCCCCCATGGGAGAAAACCTCTATTTTCTGCTGATGAACTGCACCTTTCAACTGAAGCAATATAGGATCACTATCTTGTTTTTCCTTAACCTCCGCTACCAATGAAGATTCTGATCTATTCTGAACTATCACACCACCATCTGCTATGTCCCTAAGACCAACTCCTAAGCGAGCAAGCCGATGAGCATGTTTTACTAATTCCTTCTTTTCTACCTCAGCATGTGCCACACTACCTATAGATAATCTGCTAAGAGCATCAGCTACTACATTGGCCTTACCGGGATGATAAAGCACATTCATATCATAGTTCTTGAGGAATTCAAGCCATCTCCTCTAACGAAGATTCAACTCTTTCTGGGTGAACATATACTGGAGGCTCTTATGATCTGTGAATACATCAACATGACACCATTCAAATAGTGTCTCCAAATCTTAAGGGAAAATACTACGGCTGCAAGCTCGGGGTCATGAGTCGGGTAGTTCTTCTCAAGAACCTTAATTTGTCTAGAAGCATAAGCTATGACCTTAACTCTCTGCATCAATACACAACCTAGGCCGACCCTGGATGCATAGACAAGAGTTGTAGTCAACTTAGTTTTCAGTTCTGAGAAACCTTTCTCACACTCATCTGACCACTGTTGTCACGCCCCGAGGCTACCCCCTGGACGTTAACACGGGACCTAGAATCACGAGTGACCCCAAGCTAACCCTGAGCTGGCATATCGTAAGTATACTTAAAAGAAATACTGTGCGGAAGCATATGACATGAGATGAACTGAAATGATTGGGAATACCCATTCTAAATCCGAATATATAATACTGAATAACAGTTTTAATGATACTGAAAAACCAAATTCAACTAAATCTGAATCTAAACTATGTCTGAATAATAAGTCTCTAACTGACTAGAGATGCTGGGACATGCCCCCAGCTAACTCTAGCAAAACTGAAACTAAAAAGAGAAGACTGAATAAAAAAACATGTCTATTGTCCTCGAAGAATGAGGACTCACCACTGAAGCTGCTGAACTGGAGATCGGAAACCGATATATGCGTGATCTGGATGCTGAGAACCTGAACCTACATCATGAGAAGATGTAGCAGAGTATGCGTCAGTACTTGAAAGGTACTGAGCATGTAGGATAGAATAAAACTGAACAATATATACATAACTGAATAAAGCATACTGATCAATGATATAGTCTGTACATTATGGAAATATTGAAATATGCTGAATACTGAGCTAACTGAATGCAATGACCAAGTACATAACATGCTGAAACTGAATACTGAATATGTAACTGGTAACCTAGTCAATACACTAAAATCTGACTGTGGAAGCTACTAATAACCGACATAAAACCACATGAGCTAAACGTGGAGTCCGATGTATACGCCCCATCGAGAGGACCCAGTATACCTTGCAAAGGGTATAGAGGCATGACTGGCGTGATCACTAAATGTAATACCCACAGAGGGGACTTATAAACCTACAAGGGCACGTAATTCTGGGACTATGAGGGTGACTGACCCTAGTCCAACTCGGTATTAAGCCTACTCCCAATAGAATGTATAAAATACCAGATAACTGAAATAACTGGATAGCTCAAGATTCTGACATGCTAACTGAAAATGCAACATTAATGTACTGATAATGAAACATTTGTAAACTGATGCATGTATATCTGTATAAAATGACCTAGCAAGTGTAATTCATAAACTAAACAAATCTACACCACTAGGGTTCTGAGTTTCATGCAAGGATTAAGCATCATAGCTAGGAAACGTAATATTCTGATTAGGATTCATCTAACAGCTAAATCACAATAGTAATCTGAAGTTCTAGAAACCCTAGGTCTAAGCAATATGAAGGGAATCAAGAATCTGACTGAATTCTAGGGACCCAATGGGTGAAAGGAACCCACTAGTGAAATCCCACATACCAAGTGATGAATTCCACGGAGAAATCTTTTAATTTCGGGGATGAAATTGATGAAAATCTACTGCGTTCTTGGAGAGGGCTTGGTCGACTCTTTCTCCTTCTTTTCGTTCAACTTGATGATTTTTTGGAGAATGAGTTGAGTAGGGTAAGTTCTAATTAAGTTACTAGGCTAAAACTGACCAAAGCTACGTAGTTTAGGGGTCCAATGCATAGGAAAAAGACCAAACGACCCCTGACTTAAAAGCTGTCGGGGCTGACTACGGGACCCTCTGACGGACTGTCAAAGGGACCACGGACCGTCAAGTCGGTCGTGGTCCTTGGTCCAGTAGATGCTGGTTTTTGGGACGGCTTCCACGGGTGCCACCACGGTCCGTCGTCAAAATCACGGCCCGTGAAGGGTCCCGTGGTCTGGCGTCTGGCCTGGTATACTCTGCCTGGCTCCCACGAGTGCCAGTACGGCCCGTGAGGTGGTCCACGGCCCATGAAGGGCTTCGTGGTCCACCTCTGCTGGGAAGGGGTTGAGTTCACGGGCAAGTAAACGGACTGTGGTCCCTCTCACGGTCTGTGAACCCTACCATGGTTCACTGGGTCAGGTGTTTTTCTGCTGCATTTGCTAAGTCTGGTTTCCGAGGTGCTACAATATCTCCCCCTTGGGAACATTCATCCTCGAATGAAGTCTAAAATAGCTGGATAGGGAGGGATATAGCTGCAACCCTACCACTAATTTCTAGAAACTGATTTCTGACTGAACTAAGTTCCAAGAACATGCAAATACGCTGAAAATGCAAGTATAGCTGAAGGAACATGATACTAAGACTGAATCTACGCATGAATGACTGAAAAACTTGAGAGGAACTATTACCTCAAGCTGGAATGGAATCGGAAGGAAAAAGATGAGGATACTTGACCTTCATGGCTGCTTCTGCATCCCAAGTAGCTCCCTCTACGGACTGACTCCTACACAAAACCTTCACTGAAGCGACTTCTTTGTTTCTTAACCTTCGAACTTGATGATCAAGAATTTCAACCGGCACATCTTCATAAGTGAGACTATCCTTCACAACCACACTTTCCAATGGCACTATAGTTGCTGGATCACCCACACACTTCTTCAACAAGGAAATGTGGAAAACCGGATGGACTGCTGCTAGTTCTGCTGGCAACTCTAACTCATAAGCTACTTTACCAACCCTTTTCTAGATCTTGTAAGGGCCTACATGTCTAGGACTGAGCTTCTTTTTTTTCCAAATCTTATCACCCCCTTCATAGGTGACACTTTCAGAAAAACCCAATCATCAATTTGGAACTCCAAGTCCCTTCTCCTTACATCTGCATAGGACTTCTGGCGACTCTGGGCTGTCTTAAGTCTATCTCTGATGAGCTGAACTCTCTCCATAGCCTCATGAACCGAATCTGGCCCTATTAAAGCTGCTTCACCTACCTCAAACCAACCAACTGGAGATCTACATTTTTGCCCATACAATGCCTCATAAGGGGCCATCTGAATACTGGAATGGTAGCTATTATTGTAAGCGAACTCTATAAGAGGAAGATGATCATCCTAACTACCCTTGAAGTTGATCACACAAGCTCTCAACATGTCCTCTAAAGTCTGAATGGTACGCTATGGCTGTCCATCCGTCTGTGGATGAAATGTTGTGCTAATGAGTGTTGTTCTTGATGGATTTTGATTGGGTTTTCGATTAATTTTATTGTGTTTATGAATCCAAACGAGTTTGGAAGGAAATCATTCGATTCTAGATGAGTTATGCCTTGCATTGAAGCAATAAAATTCATCAAAAATCTGGGCATAGGCGTGGGGCAGCACGCCACCACTGCGCCAGAACTACTGCCCAGTAGTTTGGGGACTGGTGCAGCGCGCCACTCAATGCGCCCCAAATACTGTGGGGCAGGCGCCCCGCGCCACTCAGTGCACCAAGGCTCCCAGGTCCCCTACCCTTCCGACCTTCTTTCCGTATGTGTTCCCTCAAATTGTACCTATGTTCTCTCCGTGATATCCACACTTAAAGTCTTCATTAATTCTTGATAGATCATTCATAAACACATCTCTTAAATTACATTTCAAATTAAAGTAAAGTTAAGAGGAATGTTCAAGAAAGTCTTTCGAGTCATTTTGAGAAGTCTTTTGCAATTATCTAAAATTTGTTTTAAGACTTGAGTGAATGAGTAAGAGCATGAGAAGAGTTGAGTTTCATGTTTCAAAATGAGTATAAGGGTACTAAGTATTACCAAGTGCAAACACTTTTACATTTTAAACAAGAGCAAACCTTGATTTCTAAACGAGTTTATGAAGAGTTTTGAGCAGTATCTCTTTTAAGAGAGTCTTTTGAGTAATTATCCCAAATTGAGGAAGAGTTATGTTTTTTTTAAACATATGAGCATGAGTTATATATTATTGGGAGTAGTATTGAGCACCATTATGGGAATGAGTTCAGACAACTCAAAATCCTCATAAACCATGTATGCGAACATGGGTAAAGGATCATACTTTTTAGATGATTCCTTATTGCTTTTAAACATAGCTTAGTGGATCCACTTAGTTGAGGATGTTCTATACTCCGGCAAGGTATAGAACAGTTCTGGCAGCGTGGGTGAGACGTTGTATCATCACGTAGCTCATAGTGATGGTTGTCGGTTAGATAATCTCCCAAATAAGAGTAAAGAGTTTATTATTGTATTTTTATATACATTGAATTATTATCTACTGTTTTAAAAGCTTTATACATTGCATTCTTTTTCCATTGATTTTATATTGAGTTGAGGTGAGTATGTTTTCCCTTTCTATCAGTTCAGCTATGTATCCCTATGTTCAGTTTTCCCCTTACATGCTCGTACATATAATGTACTGATGTCATTTGGCCTGCATCATTTTATGATACAGATACATGTATTCAGGATCATCAACTGGCGCTTCGTTGATCCCATTGCATTCCAGCTAGCATTGGTGAGCCTCTTTCCTTTTCGGAAGGCTTCACATTTAGATTAAGTATTGTTAAGATGTCATGGGTCTTGTCCCGATATCTATCATAGTTATTAGAGGCTTTATAGACAATAGTAGTATGAGGAATCTTTCATTGTCCCTTGTTGATGTTTTTAAAAACTTTGAGTTAAACAATTATGTTTATGAGTATTTCAGACTAGTTTTGAGTTAAACTATTTTATTTATGAGACATTATGAGCTAAGTTTTGCATTTGAGGTTCATATTTCACTTGAGTAAATCTTCCACTGAGTAATGAGTCAGGCCAAGGGTTCGCTTGGGGACCAACCATGGTTCTCAAGTGCCCGCCACGTCCAGGGTGTAGACTCGGGGGTGACAAACTTAGTATCAGAGCACAGAGTTCAAGAGTTCTTGGGTGTCTATGAAACCGTGTCTTTAGAGTCCTATTTATCGGGGTGAAGCACGTCACATCTATAATTATGAGGCTACAACATTCAGGAAACATTTCACTTCCGTCTTACTCTTTTCCGTGCAATAGAGTTCAACTCTATAAAAGTTTCCTTCTAATTCGTGCTTGCGCGTATCTTTCCAGATCATGCCTCCACAAAGAGTTGTTCGAGGTCATCCTGCAAGGAGAAATTATGCTCCACAAGACCAAGTGGTACTCAATGCACCAAGAGTGCAACCCCCTCAAGGAGAAGTCACAAATGTTGAGATCCGGGATGCTATCCGGATGTTGAGTCAAGTTGTTGCCAATCAAGCTGGTCAACAAAAAGTGGTTCGGCAGGATGTGGTTGATACATCTAGGATCTGTGAGTTCTTGAGGATGAACCCTCCAGAATTCACAGGGTCAAATGTCATTGAGGATCCATAGAACTTTGTGGAAGAGTTGTAGAAGGTGTTTGAGGTTATGTATGTCGCTAATGTTGAGTGTGTGAGGTTAGATTCATACCTGCTCAAGGGTGTTGCTAGGATTTGGTACAACCAATGGAAGAAGAGCAGGTTTGAAGGGGCACCAATATCGAGTTGGACTGTGTTTGAAAGTACCTTCATGGGGAGTTTCTTTCCCCACGAGCTGAGAGAGGAAAAGGTAAGAGAATTTCTCACTCTTAAACGGGAGTCCATGAGTGTGTATGAGTACAGCCTCAAGTTCACTTAACTGTCCAGTTATGCCCCAGAGATGGTTGCTGATATGAGGAGCAGGATGAGTCTATTTGTGTCTGGACTATCCCGTTTGTCAAGCAAAGAGGGTAAGGCTGATTTGTTGATAGGGGACATGGACATAGCAAGACTTATGATCCATGTGCAGCAGGTTGAGGAAGATAAGTTGAGAGATAGGGAAGAGTTCCGCAGCAATAAGGCTAAGACAACATGTAATGAGTCCGGACAGCAGAAGACCAAAAATGTGAACCGAACATATTTTCAACAAAGGCCAACTAGACCTGCACCATCATCAGCTAGTGCACCTGCACCAAAGAACAAAGGTGAGTTCAGGAATCAGAACTTCAGAGCTCAACCTGCTCAATCTCAGGGTAGTGTGGCACAAGGGGCCAATTGGACTCCTACATGTGCTAAGTGTGGTAGAAACCACCCAGGAGTGTGTCGTGATGGCTCCAATGGCTGCTTCAAGTATGGTCAGATAGGTCACTTCATGAGAGAGTGCCCTAAGAACAGATAGAGTAATAATAATAGGGGCAATAGAGCCCAATCTTCTTCAGCGGCTCCGACAGATAGAGTTGCACCTAGAGGAGCTACTTCAGGGACAGGCAGAGGAGCAAACCGCATGTATGCTATCACCAGTCGCCAAGAGCAGGAGAATTCACCAGATGTTGTCACATGTATGATCAAAGTCTTTACTTTTGATGTATATGCATTACTTTATCCGGGTGCGAGTCTATCTTTTATGACTCCATATATAGCTATGAGAATAGATATTCTTCCCAAACGACTTCTTGAGCCCTTCAGTGTTTCCACATCTGTTGGTGAGTCTATTATAGCTGAGAGGGTTTATCATGATTGTACCATCTCTGTCAATCACAAGGACACCATGGCTGACTTAGTCGAGTTAGACATGGTGGACTTTGATGATATTCTAGGTATGGACTGACTTCATGCTTGTAATACCTCAGTTGATTGTAGAACTCGAGTAGTAAAGTTCCAGTTTCCTAATGAGCCTGTTATAGAGTGGAGGAGTAGTTCATCAGTGCCTAAGGGTCATTTCAATTCGTACCTTAAGGCCAGAAAGTTAGTCTCTAAGGGGTGCATCTATCACTTAGTCCGAGTTAATGACTCTAGTGTTGAGACACCGCCTATTCAGTCAGTTCCACTTGTGAGTGAGTTTCCAGAGATCTTTCCAGATGATCTTCCCGGAGTCCCTCCTGAGAGAGAAATAGACTTCGGCATAGACATTCTTCCTGATACTCGACCTATCTCCGTTCCGCCATATAGAATGGCTCCAGCTGAGTTGAAAGAGTTAAAAGAGCAGTTGAAAGATCTTCTTGATAAAGGTTTTATTCGACCTAATGTCTCACCTTGGGGTGCTCCGATCTTATTTGTGAGGAAGAAAGATGGTTCTCTTAGAATATGTATTGATTACCGCCAGTTTAATAAGGTCACCATAAAGAATAAGTATCCCCTTCCGAGAATTGATGATCTTTTTTATCAACTTCAGGGTGCCACTTGCTTCTCTAAGATAGACCTCAGATATGGCTATCATCAGTTGAGAGTAAGACAAAGTGACTTCTCGAAGACAGTATTCAGGACCCGTTATGGTCATTATGAGTTTCTTGTTATGTCTTTTGGATTGACTAATGCTCATGCACCGTTCATGGACAAAGTGTTTAAGCCATATCTTGACATGTTTGTTATCGTTTTTATTGATGACATCTTAATTTATTCGAGGAATGAGGAGGATCATGATAATCATCTCAGAGTAGTTCTCCAAACTCTTAAAGATAGAGAGTTGTATGCCAAATTTTCCAACTGTGAGTTTTGACTTGAGTCTGTGGCGTTCTTAGGCCACATTGTATCTGGAGAAGGGATTTGAGTTGACACTCAGAAGATTCAAGCAATGCAGAACTAGCCCAGAACCACATCTCCAACTGATATAAGGTTGGGATCGACTGGTTACTATAGAATGTTTGTCGAGGGGTCTATTTTGTCCCAGTCGACAAAGTTGACTCAGAAGACAGTAAAGTTTCAATAGTCTGAAGCTTGTGAGAAAAGCTTTCAGGAATTGAAAACTCGGCTAACTACTGCCCAGTGTTGACCCTACCAAAGGGTACACATGGTTTTGTTGTGTATTGTGATGCATCCAGAGTTGGACTTGGTTGTGTATTGATGCAGTATGGTAAGATTATAGCCTATGCCTCCAGACAGCTTAAGATTCACGAGAAGAATTACATAACTCATGATCTAGAGTTAGCTGTTGTAGTATTCGCTTTAAAAATATGGTGTCACTATCTCTATGGCGTTCATGTAGATTCGTTCACCGATCACAAAAGTCTTCAGTATGTTTTCAGTCAGAAAGAGCTTAATCTCATACAACGGAGGTGATTAGAGTTACTCAAGGACTACGACATGAGTATCCTCTATCACCCAGGTAAGGCTAATGTTGTTGTTGATGCTTTGAACAGGTTGGCTATGGGAAGTACTACTCATGTTGAGGAAGACAAGAAAGAATTAGCCAAAGATGTGCACAGACTTGCACGATTGGGATTCCGGTTGTTGGATTCCAATGAAGGTGGAGTGGTGGTGATGAATTGGGCTGAATCATCACTAGTGTCTGAAGTGAAAGAGAAACAAGACCAATACCCTATTTTGCTTGATTTGAAGGTAAATGCATAAGCAGAAAGTGATGGCTTTTGAACAAGGGGGAGATGGTGTCTTAAGGTATTAAGGTAGATTGTGTGTACCAAAGGTGGATGAACTTCAAGAGAGGATCATGGCAGAGGCACATAGTTCTAAATATGCCTAACCCATCGGTAACCTCCTAAAGTTGGCACCAATTTTCACTTAGACACCTTAACTAAGCTTGTTTATTTTAGATACCTCATGTCAAACGGCATTGTGTCATTTTAACACTTTTTTGACAATCAGTCAAATATATAAGGTGTGTGTAACACACTCGCCGATGATGTGTCAAAGTGGCAAATTTTAAAAAAACATATGGCATATATATTAAAAATAATTTTTAAATAATGATATTTTAGTAGAATGAAGAAGTAGCCAATGACTAAATGACATGTGGAATTTTTTACACAAAAAAAATAAAAAAAATAAAATAACCCAACCCCACCAAGGTCATCTTCTCTGCCCCACCCACCCAGATCATCTTCTCCGCTATTCCCCCACCCACCCAGCGTCTTCTCCACATTTGTCCACCCTAACCCCAACCCTTTCCCCACCCACATAGTCTTCTCCACCCCTCACCCACCCCATCCATCGTCTTTTTAAAGATTTTACGCTGCCCTTCTTCTATGCGACATCATGAATCGTGACCCTTCTAATTGGTTGAAATTTGTTTTTTTGTGAAATCTCTTCGTGTTGATTTTTTTTTTTTGTCTGTAGCATCATCAAAACTATTTCTCCATGGAAGGAGTTTAAGTTTTGAGAGATGGTGACTGAAAAATGAGGAAGAAAATGAAAAAAAATGATTAAATGAGCCTTTCACGCGTTGATATTGAGTGTATTACACTCACTATGCCATGTCAGTAAAAAGTGTAAAATGACACAACGGGACATGAAATGAGGTATCTAAAATGAACAAAGCTTAGTTAAGGTGTCTAAATGAAAATTGGTGCCAACTTTAGGGGGCCACCGATGGGTTAGGCCTTCCAGATACTCTATCCATCCCAGTTCCACAAAGATGTACCATGACTTGAAAGAAGTCTATTGGTGGAGTGGTATGAAGAGGTGTATTGCAGAGTTCGTTGCTAAGTGCCCGAATTGCCAACAAGTCAAGGTAGAGCACCAAAGGTCTGGTGGTATGGCTCAAAATATATATCATCCAGAATGAAAGAGAGAGATGATTAATATGGATTTCATTACCGGTTTGCCGTGGTCTCGCAGGTAGAATGATTCGATTTGGGTGATTGTAGATCGGATGACTAAATCAACCCACTTCTTACCGGTAAAGACTACTTATTCAGCAGAAGATTATGCCAGATTATATATTCAAGAGATAGTGCAACTTCATGGAATTCCTGTGTCTATCATTTCAGATAGAGGTGCACAATTCACCGCACAATTTTGGAAGTCTTTCCAGAAAGGTTTGGGTTCAAAGGTAAATTTGAGTACTGCTTTCCATCCTCAAACTGATGGTCAAGCAGAGCGTACAATTCAGACTTTAGAGGATATGTTGAGGAATTGTGTGATCGATTTCAAAGGTAATTGAGATGATCACTTACCTCTCATAGAGTTTGCTTACAACAACAGTTATCACTCTAGCATCCAGATAGCTCCTTATGAGGCTCTTTATGGGCGAAGATGTAAATCTCATATTGGATGGGTTGAGGTTGGTGAAGTTGAGTTAATAGTACCAGGCTTGGTTCATCAAGATATGGAGAAAGTGAAGATCATTCAACAAAGGTTAAAGACATCGCAAAGTCGTCAAAAATCCTATACAGATGTTAGGAGAAGAGACTTAGAGTTTGAGGTGGACGATTAGGTTTACTTGAAGGTTCCACCCATGAAGGGTGTTATGAGATTTGGCAAGAAGGGGAAACTCAGTCCCCGATATATTGGTCCTTACAGGATATCCAAGAGAATTGGCAATGTAGCTTATGAGTTGGAACTACCGTCAGAGTT
The DNA here is from genome assembly GCA_029582245.1 of Solanum etuberosum. Classification (NCBI taxonomy): domain Eukaryota; kingdom Viridiplantae; phylum Streptophyta; class Magnoliopsida; order Solanales; family Solanaceae; genus Solanum; species Solanum etuberosum. Next base: position 44,880 of record JAJONR010003856.1, read on the forward strand.
AACAGCAATCCATTCGGTATTCCACATTTCTATGTTGAATAAGTGTATGGGCGATCCTTCACTTATTATACCTACTGAGGATATTGGTATTAAGGACAACCTATCTGATGAGGAGATACCCGTTCAGATTCTTGATCGTTAGGTTCGCAAGTTGAGAACCAAGGAGGTTGCATCAGTCAAGGTCTTATGGAGGAATCAATTTGTTGAGGAAGCTACTTGGGGGGATGCGGAGGATATGAAGAAGAGATACCCACATCTCTTTACTTCCGGAGAAATTCCAAACTAAGGTACAAAATTATTTCTTGGTACTCTTTAAGTGGATATATTGAGTATATGAAAATTGCGTGTTCTGTGTTTGAGATGAGGTTGTTAAATGTATTCCACCCCTGTTTCATTCGAGGACGAATGTTCATAAGGGGGAGATATTGTAACACCTTGAACTTTGGTCAATTTTTAAGTTTTTGGTCAACTTCAAATGACCATAACTTTCAGCACAGGATGAGTTAGGTGGCCCATCAGGTATCAAATCGAAGGTCTTTGAGTCTTCTTTCCAGCGCCGCCGAGTTTTCTAAATTCTGAGTTTGGTTGAAGGAGTTATGCCCGTTTGAGTGCAGCTTCTCTAGCTAAGACATTTTCATCCATTTTAAGGAGGGCTATTTTGATCTTTTCCTTATCCCACTAGCCTAGCTAATTTTTTTCACCCAAATAGGGGTCTAAACTGATTGAGATCAGTTTTCATTCATTCCAAAATGCTTAGGGTTGAGAGAAGGTTTTCAAGAAGAGAAAAAGAAGAAATTTTCAAGAGTTCTTTCAAGCTTTGAGGATTTTCACCAAGAACTTAGTTCTTTCGAAGTATTTAAGCTTCTATAGTGTTGGGTTTGTTTACCCTCACGCCAATCATGTAATTTTCATCCATAAATTTGTTATTGAGGTTGGTTGATTTGAATTCTTGAGACATTCTTGAGGTTTTAACTTCATTCTTTAACAATGGAGTCTTGTTGAGTTCTTGAGGTGAGGGTCTTGCGAATGAGTGTTGTTCTTGATGGATTTTGAGTGGGTTTTTGATTAATTTTGTTGGTATTATGAATCCAAACGAGTTTGGGAGGAAATCATTCGATTCCAGATGAGTTAGGACTTGAATTGAAGTAAGAAAATTCATCAAAAATATGGGCATGGGTGTGGGGCGGCGCGCCACCACTGCGCCAGAGCTACTGCCCAGTAGTTTGGGGCCTGGCGCGGCGCGCCACTTAGTACGCCCAAACACTGGTCAGTATTTTTGGGGCTGGCGCCCCGCGCCACTCTGTGCGCCAGGGTCGCCAGGTCCTCTACCCTTCCGACCTTCTTTCCGTGTGTGTTCCCTCGAGTCGTACCTATGTTCTCTCCCTGATATCCACACTTAAAGTCTTAATTAATCCTTGAGAGATCATACATAAATACATCTCTTAATTTATATTTCAAATTAAAGTAAAGTTAAGAGGAAAGTTCAAAAAAGTCTTTCGAGTCATTTTGAGAAGTCTTTTGCAATTATCTAAAACTTGTTTTAAGACTTGAGTGAATGAGTAAGAGAATGAGGAGAGTTGAGTTTCATGTTTCAAAATGAGTATAAGGGAACTAAGTATTCCCAAGTGTAAACACTTTTACAGTTAAAACGAGAGAAAACCTTGATTTCTAAACGAGTTCATGAGGAGTGTTGAGCAGTATCTCTTTTAAGAGAGTCTTTTGAGTACTTATCTTAAATTGAGGAAGAGTTATGTTTTTTAAAACCATATGAGTCTGAGTTATATATTATTGGGAGTAGTATTGAGCACCGATATGGGGATGAGTTCATACAACTCAAAATCCTCATAAACTATGTATGCCAACATGGGTAAAGGATCATACTTTTTAGATGATTCCTTATTGCTCTTAAGCATAGCTTAGTGGATCCACTTAGCTGAGGATGTTCTATACTCCGACAAGGTATAGGACAGTTTTGGCAGCGTGGGCGAGACGATGTATCATCACATAGCTCATAGTGATGGTTGTAGGTTAGAGAATTTCCCAAATAAGAGTAAATAGTTTATTATTGTATTTTTATATACATTGAGTTATTATCTACTATTTTAAAAGCTTTATACATTGCATTCTTTTTCCATTGATTTTATAATGAGTTGAGGTGAGTGTGTTTTTCCTTTCTATCAGTTCAGCTATATATCCCTATGTTCAGTTTTCCCCTTACATGCTCGTACATTCAATGTACTGACGTCATTTGACCTGCATTGTTTCATGATGCAAATACAGGTATTCAGGATCATCAATCGGCGCTTTGTTGATCCCATTGCATTCCAGCTAGCTTTGGTGAGCCTCCTTCCTTTCTGTAGGGTTTCACATTTAAATTTCAGTATTGTTAAGATGTTGTGGGTCTTGTCCCGATATCTATCATAGTTATTAGAGGTTTCATAGAAAATAGTAGTATGAAGAGTCTTTCGTTGTCCCTTGTTGAGGTTTTTAAAAACTTTGAGTTGAACTATTATGTTTATTGTGTATTTCAGACTAGTTTTGAGTTAAACTATTTTATTTATGAGACATTATAAGTTGAGTTTTGCATTTGAGGTTCACATTTAACTTGAGTAAGTCTTCCGTTGAGTAATGAGTCAGGCCAATGGTTCGCTTGGGGACCAGCAATGGTTCTCGAGTGCTGGCCACGTCCAGGGTGTAGACTTGGAACGTGACATTCCTTGTCTTTCCATCGAAAAAATTTACAGTTCGTGGCCTCATAGTGAGGACAAGACCAAAATCGTCTTCCGGGATTGCGATCTGACCAAGACGTTTGCATTTGCAATAAGATTCCATGCTTGCATCGCACTTCAACATTGATCATTGAATCATTCTCATCCATACACAACTTATCCAACTTAGATTTTGTCATAACCCTAACATATATACATAAAAATTGTGAAAGAAATTTAAAATCAGAACTAGTAATCAACATGAAAAGGTGTAAATATAAAGAATATATACAAAAATAACTTTACCTTTTCGAAGCAAGGAGTAATTTAACTTGAAGAATAATGGAGGTTTGTTTTTCAAAAGATGAAGAACACTTTGATAAAGAAGAAGACATCTAAACTAATGAGTTTTTTTTTCAACTTTATTTTAACACGTGGACAATTTTTATTGGTCAGTATTTTCTAAAAATAGCACCCACGCATCTAACATAGGTAAAGTCACGGACTCAGCCACGTAGGCTGAAAAAGGGGTAGAAAATTATTTAAAAAATAAGTTTGGGGAGGGGGGTAATAGGACCTTAGTATAATTTAGGTGTGTCTCTGAGATTTCGGGCATAGGCTGGGGGTACTTATGAACTATCCCTATATTATATATATTAAAAAAAATATTGATATGATATACACTGATTTAGTTATAAAACAGTGTTGCAGATACTTAACAACATGTGATACATTACAACATCTGATACATAACTATGTTATATACATAACAAAGTTATAGGTCAGATACATAACTATGAATATGATACAAACTGATTTTGTTATAAAACATTAGTGTTTATGGGTCAACAGTAATATTTGATAGTGTCTATAGATACATAGCCTTCTAGTTGAATAAGGTTGGGTGTATGTATCTGGTAGTAAAAGATAACGAAATTTATAATAGTTGTGTATCCAATATATAACTATGAACACGATACATACTAATTTGTGTTTCAATAAATTAGGGTTATGTATCAAAAATAGTTATTTGAAAAAAGATATATTATACATGATAAAATTGTAATGTATCATAAATGTGAAACGAACGAATTATACATTAATTTATTAATCAAAATCAACTAGATACATTAAAAGATAAAGAAACAAAAAATCAAAAAAAAAATCGACAATTTGATCTGCTAAAAGCAAAAAAAATGATGAAGAAATTCTTCCACACTTTCTCTTTTGCTTTGTATCAATTCCTATAGTTTTTTTCACTTTTAATAATGACGATGTCCCATGAATCTCGACCCAAAGTCCTTACCGGAGCCACCAGCAACTCTTGATAAAATTGTAATGTATCATAATGATGAAACGAATGTATTATACATTAATATAAGAAACAAAAACAACTAGATGCATTAAGAAACTGAACCCGTATGTATCAAAAAAAAGATGAACAAAAAAACAGAAAAAATCAACAATCTGATTTGTTGAAACAACAAAAAATGAAGAAATCCTTCTACGTTTAAGATCATGAATTTTGTTAACATGATTGAGTTTTCTAGGTTTCCATTGTGTAGATTCAGGATTTATGGGTTAAGTCGTAGTTATGAGATCCGACGAAGAATTCAATTAAGCGATCTGGGTTGGATTTTCAGATATTGAAAGCGAAGTTTATTGAGTTTGTATCGGGTTCGATGTCGTCGTCACAGATGAGGAAGGATCGGGTGATGATGGATGGGTGAGGGTGGAAACGGAGATTGAGGTTGGAGGAAGGTTGACGGAGGACGGTGATTGGTGTGGTGGAAGAGGAGGATTTAAATGACTATATAAAGGAAAAAAGTTATTAAATGATTTAAATGATATTTTTTTATTTTTTAAAATTTTAGTTTTAAATAAAAAATTCATGTCAATAAATTTTATATAAAAAATTAATTAAATAGATTGAGTGATTTTCTGTTACAAAAGTCCATATTTGAGTAAATTTTGAGTTAAAAATCAAAGTTGAGTAACTTTCTGTGAAAAAAGTCCATAGTTGAGCGACTTTTGAGTTAAAAGTCATAGTTGAATAATTTTCTATAAAAAGAGTTTATAGTTGAATGACTTTTGAGTTAAAATCAAAGTTGACTAACTTTCTATGAAAATAGTCCATAGTAGAGTGACTTGCTATGAGAATAGTTCGTAGTTGAGTGACCATGTGAGATATTATTTACGAAATCCTTGTCTCTTGTGATGTTCTTCCACATCGAAGAAGTACATGCTTGTGACGTGTAAACCCATTCATTCAGATCATATATATCATTAAATTTGAAAATTTTAAGTCAAAAATATCTAGTAGTCTTGTAATAAATTATTACTGCATGCATGATGCACCTTGCCATGCATTCACATCTAGAATCATCGATGCCGTAGGTATTAGTACTTTTGGCGCCATTGCTTGATTATTAGTATCCATTACCGTAAATAATTGATGAATTTGGCTTAAAATATTTTCATGTCGTTCCCAAATGCACATATTAGTTCACTGATTTCATCTATTTTCCGATGCATTTTACCATGTATTGTCATCTTCAACATTTTTACAAATCAAAAATTATATTATCTCGTTCTAATACCAATGCAATCTGCTTAATTGATTAAACATTAATATGTACCCTAAGAAGCTAAAGGTTGAAGAATAACTTCTTAACAATAATATACAAAATAAAGAAACAATTTATGTAGGCTGGCAGCGGAACCGGGAGGTGCCGGTACCTGTTCCGTTCCATTTCGGTCCGTTACCATTCCGGTAGCCTCCGGTTTGGGACGGTAATAGGGGGTCCGGTATAGGTAACGGGACGGAAATGGAAAATTATCGGACTGTTCCGATCCGGTTAGTACCAATTTCGATCCGATCCGATTCTGGGCGAAAATTTAATATTTTTTTTAAATTCAACATAGACATTGGGCAACCTGGGTAACGAATGTTGGGCCCCACCCAACGGCTAATTCACAAAAAAAAAAAAAACCCTACACCTCAAACTTTTTTTAATACCCCAAAATTTTTAAAAATACATTTTAGTCCTTTTTTTTTACTATAATAACCCTCAAACCTTCATTAATTTTACTCACAAATTTTCTTCATCTTCTACTCTCTCAACTCTCATGTATTCTACTCTCTAATATCTATTAAATTACAAATTTTATTACTTCGAAAGTTTTGGTGGATTATTTTGGAGCAACTTTCAAGTTTCAACTTTCATCTATCAATTTTCGGTTTTCGATCATACACGTCTTCTTTTAAGTATGTCACGATCCGAGCCTACAACCTGTACGTGGCCGGCACTCGAGAACCGTTGATGGTCCCCAAGCGAACCCTCATCCTGGCTGACTATAAGCGGAAGACTAACTCAAACATACAAAGTTTAAAACAGAATAAAATTCATGAAACTTAAATATAAAGCTTTAACTCAAAAGAAAAACTCTGAATAAAAATAATATATTCAACTCGCCATAAAATAGGCAACTTAAGTCTTTAAAACATTTAACAAAATAAATAAACAGACTTTTGAACTCTACTGTCTATTTATGAAGCCTCTAACTGACAAAGATGGAAGTCGGGACAAGACCCACGACATCCTAACAACTGATATAACTGAAAGTAAAAGTGGAAACCTCCGGAAGCAAGGAGGCTCATCATAGCTAACTCGAACTCCATGTGGTATCAACGAAGCTCCTGTTGATGACCCTGAATACATGTATCTGCATCATGAAACGATGCAGGCCAAATGGCTCAGTACGTGGAATGTACGAGCATGTAAGGGGAATTCTAAAGCATAAACATAAGCTTGAACTTTGATTAAAAGGAAACATACTTACCTCATATCAACTCACTCAACTAAACTCAACTCAAGAATAAGAAACATAGTTCAACTCGATGATAAGATATTCAACTCAGTGAAATAAGGCTCAACTCAATGATAAGATATTCAACTTAGTGAAATAAGGCTCAACTCAAGAATAAGATACTCGACTCTGGGTACTCGACTCTGGATACTCAACTCAACTTTTTTCAATATAAAGTAGAAATACAGATGCAGTATAAAGAAAAACTTTAAAACATGAAGATAATAACTCAGTGTATTGAAAAACACACAATAATTCAGTTTGTATATAAAAATACAAGTAACTCTGTGTATATAATAATACAAAATACTTCTGTGGGAGTTTTTCTAACCGACAACCATCACTTTAGAGCTATGTGATGATACAACGTTTTGCCTCACGCTGCCAGGGCCGTCCTATACCTTGCCAGGGGTATAGAACCTAACTACTAAGTGGATCCACTAGTCTATGCTAAAAAGCACTAAGTAATCGTCTAAAAAGTATGACCCTTTTTCTACCCACGTTGGCTATATGGTTTATGAGGGCTGTGAGTTGTCTGAACTCACCCCCATATCGGTGCTCAATACTACTCCCAAAATATAACTAGCTCATATGTTTAAAAACATAACTCTTTCTGTGGTTTGAGATAATTACTCAAAAACTAGCCCAAAGGCTCTCTAGGAAATCAATGTTTCCTCTCTTGCTTAAATATGAAAGCATTTACTCTTTACTGAAAAACTAGCTCCAAGGCTCTGTTGGAAATCGGTGTTTCCTTTCTTGTTTAAATGTGAAAACATTTACTCTTTACTGAAAAACTAGCTCAAAGGCTCTTTTGGTAATCGGTGTTTCCTTTCTTGTTTAAATGTGAAAACATTTACTCTTTGGGAATACATAGTCCCCATATACTCTTTTGAAGAAAAGAACTTCACTCTTTA